>SJYV01017206.1:428035-444967 GCA_006410875.1 Neotragus pygmaeus | reverse complement strand
CATCTTTCTAAATTCCATATACATGTGTTAGTATATTGTATCGGTGTTTTTCTTTCTGGCTTACTTCACTCTGTATAATAGGCTCCAGTTTCATCCATCTCATTAGAACTGATTCAAATGTATTCTTATAAGTCAGGGGCACCTTTATCAGGGAAGAAGAGCACAGGTTTTGGCTGCAGATGGTTTGGGTTTAAATCATGACCTTTCACTTACAAATGGTGACTTTGTTCAAGTGACCCTCCTCTCCAAGCCTCAGTTTCTGCACACGTTAAACAGAAATAATGTCTAAAGTCATAGGTACTAAGCACTATAAAGGATATAAAGTGTTTAACAGGCTTTGACATATGCTGAGATGGGAATACATTTAACAACTGTTGTTACTGCTAAACTATAACATCTTGTAAGTATTGGGGGCACAACTGCTCACCCTTCCCTTTAATCCAGACTGAAAGGCGGGACAAAGCGACGTGCGCCTGTGTGTCATTCACACGGTCTCAGATACGAAACATGCCACTCGGAATTGTGGAATATGATAACACTCCCTTCAGCAGGGTCCTTTGAAATCATTCATGAAAACACCAATGGGAATGCAGAGTTGCCAGAGAGCTCAACATCTGGACCCAGTTCCCATCTCAAGCCTACACCATGAAACCCTCCCTCTTCTCCCCTACCCCCAGGAAAACTTGGTTTGGAAACTTGAGGCACTTGGTCATGTATGTGGAGACTCAGATTTGTTCCACAAACCCAGGTACTCACAAAATGGAGACCCAGAATCATTTGCACGACCTTGTGTTGATATAGTCCTAATATCTGGTAAACATGTGGCCCCGTGGAACTCGGGTCTCACCAATTCAATTAGCTACTTTGCTTCAGTTGGGAGTTCTCTCTAAATCTCACCCTCCTAGGAAGTGAAGCTTAGTCTCTCCTATAATGCAGGAAAATGAGTAGGGTGATTTCTACTTTGATTAGCATTGACTTCCCTGGTGGCTCAGATAGTGAAGGATCTGCCTGCAATGCAGGAGACCAAAGTTCAAGCCCTGGGTCAGGAAGATCCTTTGAAGAAGGGGATGGCTACCTACTCCAGTATTCTTGTCTGGAGAATTCCATGGACGGAAGAGCCTGGTGGGCTACAGTCCATGAGTTCTCAGAGCTGAATATGACAGATTAGCTTTAATGCATATCCAATGGAAGTGATTTCAGTCTTATCATCATTTATGGTATTCATAAAGGTTTAACTGCTATCTCCTCACGTTTACTGCTTTGTAAACCTGAGTCCTCATTGTCTGGTCTATCCCTAGTTGATAGAGTTTAGTTTCCTGAGTCTGGAGCATTTCTTGAAGAACCCAAATGACCTCTTAGATAGATGCTACAACATCACTTATGAATCTTCAACTGGACCACACTCATTCTCTAACCAAAGATGTAAGTCTTCAAAAGTGTTCATTACAGAAACAGACTAAACATAATGAACAAGTCTTTTTTGTCTCTCCAATGCTTCAAAAAGAACAGTGATATGTACACAGTATAAAGTACACAGTATAAAGCTCCATGTGAAAGACGAACTTTTTAGAAACAATAATTTAGGAAGATGCATGTAAGTACACTGCTGAGGAGAACATCAGTCTGGCTCTCAGGGTAGCAGGTCCAGAATTCCTTCACTGGGTTCATCAGCTCATCAGGTTTTTGTATTTGTCTTCCTCCCTTGGAATAACCAAAATGGAATACTTCCTCCCCAGTCTCTAGGAAAAGCTACTGATTTCTGTCGGGTGGAGAGGTATTAGCCCTGTTAGATGATTTTCTGATATGATTTTCCACCATCTTGAGAAACAGACTTTCTTATCCTTGGATATTAAGAGATAATCGGAATTCACGGAGGTAAAGCAAAACGTTAGCCTTTAAAATTCTGCTTTTATAGGCAGTGGCTTAGAAACTGGCTTCATTTACATCTCTTGCCAACTGATGTATGGAAATATATATAAACATAAATAGGTCTGTTCTAGTCATTCATGCATTCCTTTAGTGAACATGTATTGAATGCAATAATATGCTAAGCAGAACCAGAGGCACGAGCCTGTAAGCTCAAATAGGATAAATGGAAAGCTAAAAAAAATAAATAATAATCCGTGTGAGGTTTAGTGCTGCCTCAAAAAAACATAGCAATGAAGTAATGACACAGACACACGTGTACAAGTGTGTACGTCCATGTTTAACAACAGTGTGACCTAAACAGCCAAGGGCTCAAATGTGGTGGCCTGTGAGTAGCCCCCGTCCCTTACAAGGGGTCCAGGGGCCTTACAATGTTACCTCAAGCTGAGTCCTGGTTATTTCTGGGGTTCCAGAACCCACCTGGGGAGCCCGCAGTCTCCCGGATGCCCCTGACTGCACCCAGCCACAGCTGCTGCAGGGCTCCAATTTTATTCAAACATCCTCTGAATTTGCAACTGCACCTCACCCCCAGGCCAGAGTATAAAAAAGCCTGCCATTCTCCTCTGAATTAAGTGGCTCAAGCTTTTTTCTCTTTGGGTTAGGCTCTGCTGGATTTATCTCTCAGCAGATTTCTTAGCTTTCAAAGTTTTGGTAAGAGTTCCTTCTGGACATATGCCTTTTTCTTTTTTTTTTTTTAATATCTGAGTTTTTGGATTAGGATGGGTTCAAGTTCAAGGACCTCCTCCTTTCACCCATATAACCATATACCATTCCTCCTGCCAAAAGGTTCCAAGCTTAGGAAACAAGTTTGAAAATAAGGATCACCGAAGTATTGCCACAGCTCAGCTCACAGCAAGCTGAGGCCCTGGCCATCCCATCACGGATTACACACGTCTGCAGCTCAGGGCCATGCATAGTGAACACACTGAACTGCATTATCACTCTGCTCACTCCTTAAGTTCTAGAACCTCTGGTTAAACAAACTCAGGTAGAGTTTCCATCTCCTTTTTACTCTTTGTGTGATTTTGACTGATATATATTATCTTTCTCATTCTCCTAGTCTGCGTCTATAACAACATCAATTTCATCACATGGCTTTGAGGATAAAACAGACATTTACACTAGTAGTATTCGGTCATTACTTATCCTTTTCCAAACTCCTCCAGTGGCCAATGAGCACATGGATTCCATGACTGTGCTGAGTCTTTAAGACAGAAGATACATATATACACAAAAACACACAGGTACTTTTTTCTTAATGAAACTTACTTCCTCTACCTGTACATAAACACATGTATAACCTAATCTTGATTCCAGAACTCCTCAAGACTAGTTATCTGACAACAGCAATAATAAACAGTAGATACTAAACACTGAAGAGCTAGAGACAACTTTGGCCAAGCTCCTGCATCATCTGTATGACTGGGGGAGGGGGCTGGGTGTAGGGGGTATGTGTCTCCTTTCTCATTGACTTTATTGAAGTAAATGATCCATAAGCAATTTGAAACAGGTATAATTTCACTCAATATCATATTGCCATGCTATAGTACTGTCTGCCAACTATCAGTAATAATTAATATTGTGTTACTGCTTGGGTGGATGTCAATAGGAAAAGGGGAACATAGTTNAGTAAATGATTCATAAGCAATTTGAAACAGGTATAATTTCACTCAATATCATATTGCCATGCTATAGTACTGTCTGCCAACTATCAGTAATAATTAATATTGTGTTACTGCTTGGGTGGATGTCAATAGGAAAAGGGGAACATAGTTTAAAGGGGGGAGGAGGAGGAAGGAGAGGGAAAGGAGGAGGATGAAAGAGAAGGAGATAAGACACCTCAAAGTGAATAAACTTGGTTCAGAACTCTTGAGGGGACTCAGACATAAAATTGGCTTGATTTTCACATATCAACTCTTGAGAGTCCTTGGACTGCAAGGAGATCCAACCAGTCCATTCTGAAGGAGATCAGCCCCGGGATTTCTTTGGAAGGAATGATGCTAAAGCTGAAACTCCAGTACTTTGGCCACCTCATGAGAAGAATTGATTCATTGGAAAAGACTCTGATGCTGGGAGGGATTGGGGGCAGGAGGAGAAGGGGACGACAGAGGATGAGATGGCTGGATGGCATCACGGACTCGATGGACGTGAGTCTGAGTGAACTCCGGGAGTTGGTGATGGACAGGGAGGCCTGGCGTGCTGCGATTCATGGAGTCGCAAAGAGTCGGACACGACTGAGTGACTGAGCTGAACTGAACTGATAGAGTCTATGTTTTTGTTGTTGTTCAGTCGCCCAGTCGTGTCCTACTCTTTGCGACCCCACGGACTGCAACATGCCAGGCCTCCCGGTCCCTCCCCAACTCCCAGAGTTTGCCCAAATTTACATCCATTGCATCTGTGATGCCATCCAGCCATCTCATCCACTGACACCCTCCCCTTCTGCCCTTAATCTTTCCCAGCATCAGGGATTTTTTTTTTCAATGAGTCACCTGTTCACATCAGATGACCAAAATACTGGAGCCTCAGCATCAGTCCTTCCAGTGAATATTCAGGATTGATCTCCCTAAGATTCACTTGTTTTATCCCCTTGCTGTCCAAGTGACTTTCCGAAGTCGTCTCCAGCACCAAAGTTCAAAGGCGTCAATTATTTGGCATTCTGTCTTCTTTACAGTCCAGTTCTCACAACTACATGCGACCACTGGTTTTTGTACAAACAAGCAAACTTAGAAGAAACTCAAAAGAAAAAAAAATAAGGTATTTTGCATACAACTTGGTATACTCAGTGACAGAGCTACAGTTGCTATAAAATTGAGGTGATCTGGTTCCCAGTTTGAAGCCTAAGTACAATAAATATATCATCATTTTCCAAACTAGATTTCATAGAATGCTACTGTCCTGTAAGATATTAACAGATATTGCCTGACAAAGGTTCTTGAGTGGGAGAACTTCTATATCTTGCAAAAGAGTTAACACCTTTATGACCAAGTTTCCTCAGAGAAAGTGGGGAAAAATAAAATGTCTTAGATCATTATGAAAATTAACCGAGATAATCCATAGAAAGCATTTATCACAGGGCCACTCACACAGAGGATTTCTGTAGGCATTAGCAGTTATGGTGATGATTAAAAGACACTCCTTCTTGAGGACACTGCTGTGAGAACTGCAGTATTAGCTGTGGTAAGCTGTAAAAATGGTCACAGTATCCATCCCCCCTACCCCCGCCATCAAAGAGAGAAGTATATTCCTTTACTCCATGGATCACAGATGGTTTTGTGATAAGTTTTGACGAACAGAATGTAGCAGAAGCTGCCCTGTGAACTCCAAGCTGTGGCTCAGAAGACACACTCTGTAGACTGCATTTCACGAGTGAACCAATCTAGTTGGCTCAGACCAGGAAAACTGTACACCCCCCACCCCCACCGGCCCAAGCCAGATGAATGCATCATGAATTAAACAGCTGTTTTAAGCCACTGAGTTGTGAGATTGTTTGCTATACAGGGAAAGCTAACTGATACATTAAAAAAAAACTCTGGTGTTTTAAATCTATTCTTTTTGCAGTCTCTCAGAAACAAAACCCACTTCTGAATACATTGTGATATGTTAATAAAATGTATGTTTTCTTATTTATTAGCAGTCACAGATTTGTAAAATATATATCTGTGTGGAACTGAAAAAGCTATCACATGAATTTTTTTCAAAATGATTTATGTATGCATCTAATCATATCATCAGCATCATTTTCATCTGAGAGGGATGGCAACCTATCATCAAACATATTATCATTTTTGTATTCATCTATACACCTTCAGAATGATATTTTGAGTCGAGGAATAAAGGATACATTGCAAAGATAACATGCTGTTCTAACACCACTGGGAATGCCTGTTTTGTAGAGCATCTCCAAGTATTTCTCACTTAAAAACGGAACACTATCTTTTACTCCATCGTTGTCCTTAAAGACGGCACAAAAAGTCGAAATATTGAAGTATACCTGGGTTAACGATTCATTAAAACATCACATGTCTTATTGCGTGGGCGTCTACAAGCATCAGGATCAGAGGACTAGCTAGAGACACTCAGACTCTCATAACAAGTATGACTGAAGGTACATACTGAGTAGGGAAGATCCTCTGGAGGGGGACATGGCAACCCACTCCCGTATTCTTGCCTGGACAATCCCACGGACAGAGGAGCCTGCCCGCTACAGTCTGCAGGGTCGCAGACAGTCAGACACGATTGAAGTGACGTAGCACGCACATACGAAGGACTCAAAAAACCTTTTTCTCATCATTAACTCTAAAACACTAGCTCTATTAACTCACTAAACACTAACAGATAATGAGTATTATTAGCACATATGGAAATAGAAGTATAACCCAGGAATATTCTTTGAGATCATTCAACAAATGTTGCTGACAATTATTATGTTGTGGAAATTTGGTAGCTATTTAGTGAGTCAAAATGATGAATACTATCCCAAAGTACGAAGAATTAAGTTGTAGTAACAATTTCGAGGGTTACTTGGTGTCCGCTGGTGACTCAGTGGCAAAAAATCCGCAGGAGATGCGGGTTCAATCCCTGGGTTGGGAAGATCCCCCAGAGAAGGAAAGGGCAACCCACTCCAGGATTCTTGGCTGAGAAATCCCATGGACAGAGGAGCCTGGCAAGCTACAGCCTATGACGGTCGCAAAGAGTCAGACACGACTGAGCATTTAATTTAAAAAATGAATACTCCATTCCCTGTAATAGGAATCCTTCAGGGTATTTGAAAGGGTTTCTCACATATTAATCAGTGGATATCAGAGGGGATACACAGGAATATTTTGAAAGTGGGGTTAGAAACTTGAATACAATTGCTAAAATTACTGCATGGAGCCTAATGTGGTTACAAGCACGTCTCAATATGAGGCTGACCTGAGTTAAAATTCTAATTTTGCCCCATTAGTAGCTGTGGGAGACTGAGCAAGTCACACCACCTCCCTTTCCTCTGCCTACGCATCTTCACACTTCCTTGTCACAAGTGTGGCCATAAGCAAAAGTGCACCATGCCAGAAAATCAAAAGCTCGGTTTTCCCTTTGATCAAGTTTCAGGTTTTCCTTTTCGACGAAGTGAGTGGTTTAGTGCGGCGAACCCCACTACTATCTGTTGCAGTTTAATGCAGAGAAGCATAACCTATTACCTAGACTCTAAGACTGAGGACCTGTGTTGTACTGAATATTTACAGGTCCATTTAAGTACCAAGTAGTCACAGAGCAGTGGGTTTCTGATTTCAAGAGCTTTAGAAACGTGTCTCTATTGAGCTTCACAACACAAGGGCATTTCATATGCGTTTGTAATAGCAGTTCCTGTTTTANTTACTCCATCGTTGTCCTTAAAGACGGCACAAAAAGTCGAAATATTGAAGTATACCTGGGTTAACGATTCATTAAAACATCACATGTCTTATTGCGTGGGCGTCTACAAGCATCAGGATCAGAGGACTAGCTAGAGACACTCAGACTCTCATAACAAGTATGACTGAAGGTACATACTGAGTAGGGAAGATCCTCTGGAGGGGGACATGGCAACCCACTCCCGTATTCTTGCCTGGACAATCCCACGGACAGAGGAGCCTGCCCGCTACAGTCTGCAGGGTCGCAGACAGTCAGACACGATTGAAGTGACGTAGCACGCACATACGAAGGACTCAAAAAACCTTTTTCTCATCATTAACTCTAAAACACTAGCTCTATTAACTCACTAAACACTAACAGATAATGAGTATTATTAGCACATATGGAAATAGAAGTATAACCCAGGAATATTCTTTGAGATCATTCAACAAATGTTGCTGACAATTATTATGTTGTGGAAATTTGGTAGCTATTTAGTGAGTCAAAATGATGAATACTATCCCAAAGTACGAAGAATTAAGTTGTAGTAATTTCGAGGGTTACTTGGTGTCCGCTGGTGACTCAGTGGCAAAAAATCGCAGGAGATGCGGGTTCAATCCCTGGGTTGGGAAGATCCCCCAGAGAAGGAAAGGGCAACCCACTCCAGGATTCTTGGCTGAGAAATCCCATGGACAGAGGAGCCTGGCAAGCTACAGCCTATGACGGTCGCAAAGAGTCAGACACGACTGAGCATTTAATTTAAAAAATGAATACTCCATTCCCTGTAATAGGAATCCTTCAGGGTATTTGAAAGGGTTTCTCACATATTAATCAGTGGATATCAGAGGGGATACACAGGAATATTTTGAAAGTGGGGTTAGAAACTTGAATACAATTGCTAAAATTACTGCATGGAGCCTAATGTGGTTACAAGCACGTCTCAATATGAGGCTGACCTGAGTTAAAATTCTAATTTTGCCCCATTAGTAGCTGTGGGAGACTGAGCAAGTCACACCACCTCCCTTTCCTCTGCCTACGCATCTTCACACTTCCTTGTCACAAGTGTGGCCATAAGCAAAAGTGCACCATGCCAGAAAATCAAAAGCTCGGTTTTCCCTTTGATCAAGTTTCAGGTTTTCCTTTTCGACGAAGTGAGTGGTTTAGTGCGGCGAACCCCACTACTATCTGTTGCAGTTTAATGCAGAGAAGCATAACCTATTACCTAGACTCTAAGACTGAGGACCTGTGTTGTACTGAATATTTACAGGTCCATTTAAGTACCAAGTAGTCACAGAGCAGTGGGTTTCTGATTTCAAGAGCTTTAGAAACGTGTCTCTATTGAGCTTCACAACACAAGGGCATTTCATATGCGTTTGTAATAGCAGTTCCTGTTTTATTTCAAACATAAAAAAAAAAGCCTTCACACCCGCGGCTTTCACTCTAAATAAAGCCTTTCCTCCTCACTGTCTCCTCCTGTCTTCTCCCCTCTGTTCCTCACACCTTCATTTTACTTTACCCAGCATAAAAAGACTCAAGGACACACAGACACAGACACACACACACTCTCTCTGTAAGGATCAGGGGCAGGGTCCCCGGGTTCCATCACTGACTCAGTGGGCTGGAAAGTCCCTTATCCAATCTTCCTCCCCCACCCTGAAAAGTCCCTTACCCAGCCTGCTGGTAAACGCCCACTAACCGGCAGGGTGGGGCCAGTTCCTGGAACAACTGCATCAACCGTTGCAGCAATTGAAGCAGCCAATCAGACATGGACACACAACCTTAAACAGCCCAATCCCCGTAGCAACCCCTGGCGATTGGCCCTTTAGAAAAAGCCCGCAAACAAGCTGCCCCCATACTATAAAACCCTTGATCGGCCCGCCCTTCTTTGCAGACTCCCGCCCTCGGTTCCCAGGGAGTTCTGCCCTGAGCGCTCGCCCAATAAAGGCTTCTTAATACCAACTGGCAGAGACATCTTTCTGTTCGCAGCGACCTTACACTCTCTTGACCAACTAGAATAGCTTCCTTCCAAGTCAGAAAGGATTTAGTTTCTGCAAAAGGCAGCACCATTGACTGTACATACAAAGTTCTCCTCCAGCCAGGAGAGAAAAATTAACCAACAGTTTGCCACAGCTGGATACTAAGATATTTTATAAACCAACAAAAACTGCATTACCCTAGAAGGTAAGGTAAAATAGAACCTTTAAGGAGTCTCAGTAAAGTCCTATAATTAGAGCACTCTAAGTTACTGTTTACCAAATGCCTGAGAGCAAGGTTTGGTATCAAGAACATCTTTTGAACGAGAGAGTGCCTTTTGCCGATGATACAATAAAATTCACTTTAAAATTAAGCTGTGCACAATTTACTTTTTATAAAGACTCAGAAAGAATTATAGGATCTTGTCAGGCCTCAAGTCACATTATTAACAGTAATTTTTATCATACACGCCTGAGGATACTGAGAGTAAAATGAAGCTGCCCTGTGAGAAGTAATAGCATTTTTTATGTACTTTTGTGTTATAAAGTAGAAGCAGAGTGAAAATAAATTATTTGGGGCTCTGGACAAACATATGCTTATGTGCTCGACAAGTTTAAAGAGATGTCAAATGACTTTCTAGGGCAGTTGTCAGAGGAACACCTAAGGATGTCTAATTCATTTAAATTGACAGCCTATATAAATGGAATTTCCTGCATAATTTTCATTCACTTAAATGGAAAACAGACTCTAAAGCTATGCTTATTCTCTCAAAGTATCTGTAGTGTAGGTCTATTTTCATTATGACATGAACATATTTTTAGAAACATCTGAACACAGGGAATCAGTATGGGCCCTTGTTTCTAGCTTCCTTGAATCTCACAGGGTACCATCTGTCCAAAGACATTTAAGCCTTTCACCAGTATGGTGTGATGCAATAAAGTAGTGATGATTTATCTTCCTAGGCAAACCTGTCACCCAATTCTTCTAGGTAAAGTGTCGGGTTTTAAAATCAAAATATTTGTAAGAGAGCATAATGGAGCAAAAACGCCCCTAAAGTGTTCTGAAGTTGACTTCTCTCCTAGACGAGTATTCGGGATAAAAGTCAAAATTTTGGCAATGTTTATGTTTCTCACATGGTCACTTAGAGGGGAGCGAGGAGGCTCAAAGAAAGCCAAGCAGAACAGAGTTAGTGGGCTGGGCCTGCTGCTGTGTGTGTGTGCTCAGCGGGTCCGACTCTGCATCCCTATCAACTGTAGCCCACCAGTCTCCTCTGTCCATGGAATTTTCCAGGCAAGAATACTGAGGTGGCTTGCCATTTTGCTATTCCGGGGGAACTTCCTGACTCAGGGATGGAATCAAACCCACGTCTCTTGCATCTCCTGCATTAACAGGCAGATTGTTTACCACGAGCACCACCTGCAAATCCCTAGACCAGGGTGTAGGAAGTCACACTTAACCAGAGAGGTCAGATCCGGAGGTCAGCAGCTAGGAAGCTGCAGTGGAGAACATGCATAAAGAAACACGCATGCCACCGGGCCTCTGTCCTCCAGACTCCNGAGCACCACCTGCAAATCCCTAGACCAGGGTGTAGGAAGTCACACTTAACCAGAGAGGTCAGATCCGGAGGTCAGCAGCTAGGAAGCTGCAGTGGAGAACATGCATAAAGAAACACGCATGCCACCGGGCCTCTGTCCTCCAGACTCCAGTCTGCATGTATGGGATTTAATGTAAGTGCTTGACCAAGATGGGTGAGGGTTTAGTTCAAGAAATTAGGATCAAAGCAGAGTCTTAGGCATAGATATGGAACTCTAGAACCCAGAATCAGAAGCAGCCTTGGGTGATGTGAAAATTGTAGGAAATCAAGAGAAAGGGGGAAGTAAAAATTAAGAGGCTCAAATTTCCACTCCTGATTCCTAAATACAATCAGAATCACAATGTCAGTTCAAAGCAGATGCCACAAAGTAACCTGTGTTACCAAAGTTTCCACGATAATACTAAACACCCTCCTCTCTGATTCTCTAGAGTCTGATTACTTCCAAGCCTTTAAAATGCACCACATTTGAAGGAGCCTGTTGAACTAAACAGGGATCCTTTGAAAAAATCCTCTCTAACATGTACCTTTCATTTGTAGAGGTCCTTTTGTTCAAAAAGTACCTTTGTGCTTAGTTCTAGAATGTATTAACTTAAGAGGTCCTTTACTTCCCTACTTGTCCTTCTACTCAATTGTATTTTATCTTGACTGTCTTCGTGGGAAAATGGTCCTTTTCATCCTTCAGAAGTTATTTTGTTTAAAAAATCATCCATTGTCTCTTGCGGGTGAAGTTTATCCTTGTATATTCAATCAATGACGAGAGAAGTCATTGTCTTCAACTACCCAGCTCTTTAAAAATCTCCTGGTGGTATTTAAAGAACACCATAATGCATGCTTTCTTTATTCTTTTCACATATAAATAATAAAATGAAAATTATTTTATAAAAAATGAAAATTCATAAAATTCAACGCCTTGAAAGCAAAAATAGAAGATTTCATTTCAGGTAGAGATAAAGCCAAGACCTGTATTTATTGAACTACATTATAGGCCAATGAAATGAAATTCCTATACTATATTGAGAAAATGAGCAATAATACTGGAGGCTGGAGGACAAATGAATGGGTGGACTATAAAATTGGTGGCTTCTGCATAAATACAATGATACATTGCTCCCTCCAATGTGAGTTCCTTGAAGGAAGGCAGGCCCTTACAGTAGTTATTATGGTACTTATGTAAAACACCTATTCAGTAAATATTGACTATAAAATTCAACTCTACAACAACTTATACCTATCAATATCAGATAACATAATCTGAACCTTTCAATTGTTTGGGTCTTCTTTCTTTATATTTCTCTTCATAGGTCACATATTTTGAAAGATATTACCTAACAACCCTCTTTAATAACATTCTTACAAATGACAGAATTTTATTAATTTTCTAATTTTAAATTTCAAAAGGATGTCAAGCTAAGTTATTAGAATTAAAAAGAATTGAGCTAGATTCTTGGCTTTGTTCTACCTATCTAATCTATCTAATGTATTTTATCTACCCAGGGAGGGAGTCCTATTAAAAAGCAAATACAAGATGAAATTAAATGTAGTATTTAAAATATTAGCAATAATACATGCTATACAGGAATAAATCTACCTAAAGTTTCAAAAGATTTCTGTAATTAAATAGACTTCAAAACTGAGTTTTAAAGACCAAAACAGCAACAAAATAACATGAAGACATTGGAAAGGTCAGAATTGTAAAAAACGTAAACTGTAAAGATGACTATTTTCTAAAACATTTATAACTTAATGCAATTACAACCAAAATCCCAACAACTTTCTTGAGGAAACCTTCAAAGTCAACTAAAATTTTAAAGAAATGTAAAGGCCCAGGAAAAACCAAGACAAACTTGAAGGAAGAACAAAATAGGAAGCTACAGTAACCAAACTAGCATATTCCTGATGCAAGGATATACAGAGAGAACACTGACACCGCCCAGAGTCATAACCGACATTAATGGACCCTTGATCCTTGACAGGCGACATGCTCTAAGTCACTGCCTGTGGCGGTGCAAAGCAGCGGGCAAAGTTTAATCCAATCACCTGATGGGCTAAAGACAACCCAGAAGTAAGTGAAGTCGCTCAGTCCTGTCCTGTCTTCTCGACCCCACCGACTGCAGCCTACCAGGCTCCTCCATCCATGGGATTCTCCAGGCAAGAATACTGGAGTGGGTTGCCATTNGATGGGCTAAAGACAACCCAGAAGTAAGTGAAGTCGCTCAGTCCTGTCCTGTCTTCTCGACCCCACCGACTGCAGCCTACCAGGCTCCTCCATCCATGGGATTCTCCAGGCAAGAATACTGGAGTGGGTTGCCATTTCCTTCTCCAGGGGATCTTCCCGACCCAGGGACAGAACTCAGGTCTCCCACGCTGCAGGCAGATGCTTTCACATCTGAGCCACCAGGGAAGCCCCAAAGACAACCCATAAGGGAAAACAAATCGAAAGGGATATTAATAGACGAAAATTAAACCAAATTCTATCTCCCACTATATACAAACAACAAAAGTTATGAAACATTCAGAAGATAATAGAACATGTCTCAACAATCGTAGGGGTAGAGAAGAATCTCTTCCCTTTCAAGAATTGTTTCTTCCTGTTCGGGAACTTTTTTTTTTTAAACACACAAAGAAGCATTTTTTCTTTCTTTCTTTTTAACGAAGGAAGAACTAAATAAAACTGGACCACTGTTCAAATTAAATCTCTTGAAATTTTCCTAGTCTGCAGGCTTTGTGTTGCCAATATGCACACAAAATGTCAAGCAGACATACTGAGAGGAAGGTTTCAGAAACTTTTATAAAAATTTGATACAGAAATTTTACGCCTATTGACTTGCATGTCAAAATTGTATTTAAGGTCTATTTTTATTTGTTTTTGTATTAAATAGTTTTTATTGCATATCAGCCTGTCAATAAAAAAATAAATAAATAAATGACTGGAAAAAAATATCCACAGATTTTGAGTTAGTAAAGTAAGCAATCTAAGATTAAAATTAATAATTTATTTTTTTTAGCTATTCATTAAAAGTTGCCTAATGACTAAAGATACTGAAACCACAGAACCATAGAATTGAGGAAAACATGACCCGCCAGGCTCCTCCGTCCATGGGACTCTCCAGGCAAGAATACTGGAGTGTGTTGCCATGCCCTTCTCCAAGGGATCTTTCCAACCCAGGGATCAAACCTAGGTCTCCCACATTGCAGGCAGATTCTTTACTGACTGAGGCACCAGGGAAGCCTATAGGTGGATTCAAAAAGGCCAAAAATTTAAACATTGTTTACATTTTCAAAATTATGTAAATACTGCTTGCAGATGGGCCAAGCAGTGTATACAAATTTCTTCTAGTTTCCGCCTTTAAATTTTCCAGGCATTGCACTGCTTTTTTTTTTTAACAATTATATTTAAAAACTCATTTTTCCTTCAAATCTTCCAGCAAATCAACCAAGTCTCTTTTCCCTGCGGATTGGCCTCCATTCTACTGCAGTCTGTCTTGGCCTAATCTCTATCTAGGTCAGCTGCAACAGGTTTCCTTCTGGTATGTTCCTTCACTGTTTTTTTGTTTTTCCTTACTTTGCATCCACTCTTTGCAACTCATAGTAGGCTTAATTTTCCTCCAGTTCACCTTCAAAAAAAGATGCATTCATGTCCGAATGCCCCAAACCTCTAAATGTTGCCCTTTTTTTGTTTTAATGGATAGCTTTGCTGATGTAATTAAGATTCTTGAGATGAGACTGTCCTTAGATTATCGAGGATGGCCCTAAATCCAATGACAAGTATCTTTTTAAGAGCAACATTGGGAAAGTGTTGATACAGATATCATACTGAGAAAACACCAGCCAAAAGAAGAGGCAATGTGACTACAAAAGCAACGTCTGGAGAGATACAGGCTAATTAGATAAGCTTGGTTCCAAGAAAAGCTGGAGCTGGAAGAGGCAAAAAAAAAAAAAAGAAGATTCTCCCTGAGAGCCTTCAGAGGAAAATGGGAAACTGCTGACACCTTAATTTCAGACTTCTGGCCCCAGAATTTTAAGCGAATAAACTTCTACTAGTTTAACACCCTCCTCGGGGCTTCCCTGGTGGTTTTGGTGGTAAAGAATCCTCCTGCAATGCAGGAGACAGGAATTCAACCCCTAGGGCTGGGAAGATTCCCTGGAGAAGGGAAGGGCTACCCACTCCAGTATTCTTGCCTGGAGAATCCCACGGACAGAGGAGCNACCCTGGTCTCCTGCAATAGCAAGCAGATTCTTCACCCACTGAATCACCTGGGAAGCCCACACATGTCATATAGTTTTCACAAAAAGCAACTGAAAATAAATAACAGACCTAAAAGTCAAGCAAAATATTACAAGAACCCCAGATACCAACACAGGAGAAACTCTAAATGACCCTGAACTTGGTGATGACTTTTGAGATACAACCCCAAAGCCATGATCAATGAAAGGGAAAACTGATAAGCTGGGCTTCACTAAAGTTAAAAACTGTTCTATGAGAAACATTTTAAGAAAATGAGAAGACCACAAACTGGGAGAAAATGTTTGTAAAACACTTATCTGATAAAGGACTGTATCCAAAATGCATAAAGAGATCTTGAAACTCAACAATAAGGGGGGGAAAAAAAGTTTAAAACACGAGTAAAATACCTGAACAGACACCTCACCAAAGGTGATAAATAGATGGCCAATAGCCACGTGAAAGGTGCTCAGCATCATACATCATCAGGTTATTGCAAAATAAAACAAGATATCACTGCACACTTACTGCTGCTGCTAAGCTGCTAAGTCACTTCAGTCGTGTCCAACTCTGTGCCACCCCATAGAGGGCAGCCCACTTACTACACTGGCCAAAATCCAGAAAATTGGCGACACCAAATGATGACAAGGATATGGAACAAAAGAAAACTCATGCATTGCTGGTAGGAATGCAAAATGGTACTTTGGAAGATAGTCTGGCAGGTATTTACAAAACTAAAGATATAGCTACCATATAGTATCAGTTCAGTTCAGTCGCTCAGTCGGGTCCGACTCTTTGCGACCCCATGAATCGCAGCACGCCAGGCCTCCCTGTTCATCACCATCTCCTGGAGTTCACTCAGACTCACGTCCATCGAGTCCATGATGCCATCCAGCCATCTCATCCTCTGTCATCCCCTTCTCCTCCTGCCCCCAAATCCCTCCCAGCATCAGAGTCTTTTCCAATGAGTCAACTCTTCACATGAGGTGGAGGCTTAGGGGCTTCATACGTCCTACTCTCATTCTGAAAAGCTCTGCTTACAGCAGGTGAGACCCAGGAGATTCTCACCAAGACTGGCTGATTGAGCACCTTTGTCAGCATCATCCTTCCCTTGGTCCTGCTGCTCAAAGAGACCCTGGAACATCTTCAGTGTGAACTCAAGAATTCAGGGTGGTGGGGCCCTGAGACCTCCTGGCATGCTGGGGCCATCAGGGATGTCGCAGACAGCAAGGGGCCCACCAGGTGATGAGGCTGCATTCTTCCTCGGGAATGCAGTGGAAGAAGGAGCGGCCCTGGAGGAGGGAGAGGTGGTGCTGTACAGCAAGTGTTTCAGATGCTGGTTGAAGACGTCATTGAGGAGACTGAAGTGGTGGCGGAGGAGGGGCAGGGGAAGGTGCCCTCGTAGGAGCGGGAGGAGAAGCAGGAGAAGCAGGCCCAGGAACATCCAAGGACAGAAGCCTTGAGCGACGAGCCCCGACTGGAGGTGCTGGAAGGGTTGGCGGCCCTGCAGGTGGAGCTGAGCTCCGCAAATGAGAAATCCCCAAAGCCACATCCAACACTTCGCCTCTCAGCACCACATCACAAGCAGAGGTGGCAAAGGCCTCAGAAGCTTCAGGCTCAGGTTGTAGGAACAGGCTCAGAGCTGCTTTTTAAGTCATGCAGGGCAGGTCACGGAAGTGTTTGTGGGCCAGAGTGAGATTTCCATTAAAAACCGATGTCTGGGGAACAGACAGGCTTGGGTGGAGCTGAGCCCAGAAGGGCTGGGAGTCCATACTCAGAAATCCTGCATGCCTCTCTCTTGTTTCTGCCTCCTAATTTGGTTAACTCCCGGTCTAACACCTGA
>SJYV01017206.1:406592-426698 GCA_006410875.1 Neotragus pygmaeus | reverse complement strand
ACTCTTGCCTGGAAAATCCCATGGGTGGAAGAGCCTGGTAGGCTGCAGCCCATGGGGTCGCTAAGAGTTGGATATGACAGTGACTTCACTTTCACTTTTCACTTTCATGCATTGGAGAAGGCAATGGCAACCCACTCCAGTGTTCTTGCCTGGAGAATCCCAGGGACAGGGGAGCCTGGTGGGCTGCCGTCTATGGGGTCGCACAAAGTCAGACACAACTAAAGTGACTTAGCAGCATGTTTCACTGGAAAATGAAAGCCATTGACGGTGTTAGGTAGAGCATGATTCTGACAGAAAAATGCAACAGGCATCTTTGTATATATAAAGGAAGGCATGATGACTTACAGAAAAAAATATGGTATGGGGTAAGATCTGGGTTCCGAACCAGCCTTGGACACTGTGGGGCAAATTATTCACAGCATCGGTCTCTTAGTCTGCTCCAGAGGGACATTTCATCAAGGCGGTTGGGAGAAATATAAAACTTTTCAGGACACTGGCACGAAGTCAGTGTCCACACAACGGAAACACGTGTTGGGGTCATATCCTGGGTGCTTTTCACATTTTAACTTGAATTTGACAGCTATTTAAAAATAGAATGCAATTTGGTAAATGGAATAATGCTGAACATATATATGGGACTTCCCTGGGGGTCCAGTGGCCAAGACTCTGGGCTCCCAATGCAGGGGGCCTGCTCTGTAACCCTGGTCAGGGAACCCATATGTTTTGAGGGCTTCCCTGGTATTTCAGACAGTAAAGAATCTGCCTGCAACGCAGGAGACATGAGTTTGATTCCCAGGTTGGAAAGATCCCCTGGAGGAGGGCATGGCAAGCCACTCCAGTATTCTTGCCTGGAGAATCCCATGGNACCCATATGTTTTGAGGGCTTCCCTGGTATTTCAGACAGTAAAGAATCTGCCTGCAACGCAGGAGACATGAGTTTGATTCCCAGGTTGGAAAGATCCCCTGGAGGAGGGCATGGCAAGCCACTCCAGTATTCTTGCCTGGAGAATCCCATGGACAGAGGAGCCTTGTGGGCTACAGTCCCTAGGGTGGCAAAGAGGGAGCAAAGTGTTGGACATGACTGAGTGACAATCTTTATATATTGAAGTGATGATGTACTGGAAATCTTCTGAAACAACCCAGAAGACTTGGTACCATGGTGTTAATGGAGGGCATTCCACTCTTTTCTAGATAGCCTGTGTCTGTTCTTTTGGATAAACCACCCTAAGTAGTCAGTTCTCGAGACATTTCAAAGCCAGAAACCAAAGCACAGCCTTTTTTCTTCTGCCGCTCCCTCGCTNAGAAGACTTGGTACCATGGTGTTAATGGAGGGCATTCCACTCTTTTCTAGATAGCCTGTGTCTGTTCTTTTGGATAAACCACCCTAAGTAGTCAGTTCTCGAGACATTTCAAAGCCAGAAACCAAAGCACAGCCTTTTTTCTTCTGCCGCTCCCTCGCTTTTTCTTCATGCATTCTTTTCTTACTACCTTCCCAACGACAAATCTTTAGGAGATTTACCTGCAGGTATTCCTAAGTACAACAAAATGCTGTCTGCATTATTCAATATTAACGAAAACCCTATCGAGTGCTAAATATGACAGGAACAGAAACACAACCACACAGAAGATTTAATAGCAAATACCTACAAGAGTAGAATGAATCTGTGGAGCTTTAAGTAAAGGTGTGAACGTCATCCACAAACTAACACAAATGTTGAAATAAATAGAATAAGAATTCCCCCATGGATGAGAGCCTGCTCTGTGGAGAGCTGGTATAGCCTAAAACAGCGAGGTCAGTGGAGTAGGGCTCTTTCTGCTTTCAATATGGTGGACTGACTGCGTGACTAGTATGAGCATGAGTCTTAATGGTGACCACACTTGTAGATACGCTTCCCCCATCAGTGATCTACCTCATGTCGGCCTTCTGCCTCCAATTTCTGGGGCAGAGCAGGCCAAATGCAAAAGTATGAAAATGTTACTCATTATTGACTGAGAAGCAGAAAAACTCATAATTTTTAAAACATGTGAAACACATGTTCCCCAGGTAAGACCTTGCGCTCCAAATGTCAGGCTAGAATGAATTCTTAAAGCTGAGTTATAAAGCTCTGAAAATAGAGTTTATAATGAAAATGTTGACAGATTCTCGGAACCGCTATAGTATAGAAAATTTAATATGTCACCTTGTTTTACAAGATTTTACTGGCATAGAAGAAAATTAAAACATTTAACATCTTTCACTTCACCAAATTGCTTTCCTCCTCGAAAGTGTGGGGCCATTTGTGGTGCTATTTCATTTATAAACATCCTTTTTATTGTTACCAGGCTGAACACATACATTCCCAGCTTTGCACTCACGTTTCCCTTCCCAAGCACTAAAATGCTTATTGCGACAGCATTTTCGTGTAATCTTATTCACATTTTCTGAAGGTGTGTTAAGTTGTGAGAGTTCTGATGGGGAAAGGGCTGAAATTATTTACAAAGCTGCAAAGGCAATATAACTAATGCTGATCATTTAAATACTTTCCATGAGCCTTTCAAAAAGCCTTTTTGAAAAAAGAGACATTTGTCCTGCACAAAATTCTGAGGGAAAAAGACTTCAAAAAGATAGCTTAGTATTGAAGGAAACAAATTTAAACCCTCTGGCAAAATAAGATGACTGCTTGCATTTTTTTTCACATAAGCAGACAACAAGCATATAAAGGGGGAAGTTTTCTAAGTCAGTTACCGATAATCAAGATTTGTATGAAAGCAGTTAGTAATCCAAGTCATATTATTAGCATGACTCTCTCAACCCAACTAATAATTTTATATAATGGGGGTAACCAGTCAGTGTTCAGTTCATATCCCCTGCCAGAAAGAGAAGGAAGTGTCCCAAGGTTTGCTGGCCCAGAGAAAGGCCTTCAAAGTGAGCACAGACTTCACTTAAGACTTTGGCTAAGTGAGAATTAAGAAATGTTGTGTTTCAACATCATTAAAGAACCAAACCAAGCTCTAAAGAGTTTGCCCATCTAGAGAAATTAAGAAGGTATAAAATGATCCATCTTCATGAATCACTGACCAGTGGAGGCGTCGTGTGTATGTCTCTGTATGTATTTTATAAGGACACAGTGGGGCACAGCTCATGTTATAATGAGAGGAAGCTCAGGTTACTGTGAGTACAGGGGGATGGAGACTTCCCTAGGCTAAGGGGCCAGGTCAAGATGTCTAAAGATGGATTGCATGAATATAGTCTTTAAAAACGTTTTTAAAAGGAAGATGAAAGATGGAGCACAGTGCATGGGAAAGGGAGACATAAAGGATGAAAAGCCGTGAGCATCAGAACATGCATGTTTAGGAAACTGTGCACAGCCACATGTAAAACAGCGAGGGGGGAGCTGCTGCATAGCACAGGGGGTGACCTGAGGGGAGGGGGCGGTCATACATATGCAAAGAGCTGATCCACTTCATTGCACAGCAGAAACTTAACACAATACTGTAAAGCAATTGTATCTCAATTAAAACAACAACAATAATACAAACGAACAAAGCTGGAGGGAAGAGGAGGGGCAGGATAACAGATGGGGCTAAAGGCACGGGCAGAGGCCAGACGCTGAGGGTCTTCCGGCCATCAGGGAGAGTGCCTGCTCTTCTGTGGTGTACCAGTATGACCAAATGCATTTTGTACCTAAAAGTGGCCCCATGCCATTTCATAAAGCGACATCTACTAGAAGACTCTTGTCACACAAAGCAGGAGTGTAAGGGAGTCCTAGGACTCGGCTGAGATGTATTTTTCTAGAATGCTGTAATAAGAATCTCTCTCTCTCTCTTTTTTAAAGTGAGGCAAACACTTGTAGCTGTTAAATAACAGTGCTGGGTCATCACTGCTCATTGGAATAAGTGATAGACTTCAGTGATATTTACAAGCTAAGGAGGAGCCAGTTGCATTTGCCCAGTCAATGGCAGTAAGCAAACACTGACCACTGATGTTAAGGTCCATGGTAACAGAATGTTTTTGAATATACAGGATCTATTAACATGCGGATACTCTTTAACTCAGAGATGACATTGCTAGGTAGAGAACTAGAACAAGTCTTAGAGAACTTGTCAGAAACACACAGGAAAGAGTATCCAGTAAAGTGTTATGTCTATAAATACATAACAAAAGTGAGAAAAAAATAGAGACAAACCAAATCCCTCTCAACATACAAACAGTAAATCAAAAAATACTACGGAGAATTAAAAACTATGAGGCTGATCTGTAAGGACAAACATAGAGGAGTGCTGCTGCTGCTGCTGCTGCTAAGTCAGGTCAGTCGTGTCGGACTCTGTACGACCCCATAGAGGGCAGCCCACCAGGCTCCCCGGTCCCTGGGATTCTCCAGGCAAGAACACTGGAGTGGGTTGCCATTGCCTTCTCCAATGCATGAAAGTAAAAAGTGAAAGTGAAGTCGCTCAGTCATGTCTGACTCTTCACGACCCCATGGGCTGTAGCCTACCAGGCTCCTCCGAACATGGGATTTTCCAGACAAGAGTACTAAGCTATGTCATTAAGTGAAAAAAACAAGTGACATACTATTTATAGCATAATCAGNAGTCATGTCTGACTCTTCACGACCCCATGGGCTGTAGCCTACCAGGCTCCTCCGAACATGGGATTTTCCAGACAAGAGTACTAAGCTATGTCATTAAGTGAAAAAAACAAGTGACATACTATTTATAGCATAATCAGATAACCTCACTTATGTTAAAAACAAACAGTGGAAGAGCTCCAAACAATTTTTGCATAACAGCTGCACCAATTTACATTCCTGGCAAGGGGTTCTTTTCCTCCACATTTTTGCCAACACTTGTTACCTTGTCTTTTGTTATCAGTCATTGTCACAGGTGTGAGATGATATCTCATTGTGGTTTTGACTTGCATTGTAATGATTAGTGATGTTAAGCACCTTTCTGAGTACCTATTGGCCCTTTGAATGTATTCTTTGGAAAATGTCTATTCAAGTTCTTTGCCCATCTTTAACTGGGTTTTTTGGTAGGGAGGGATTGGCTATTAAGCTGTATGTGGCCATTTGCAAATATTTTCTCCCATTCCTTGGGTTGCCTTTTTCATTTTGTTGATCGTTCCTTTTACTGTGCAGAAGCTTTTTAGTTTGATGTAGTTCCACTTATTTATTTTTACTTTTGTTGCTTTTGCTTTAATCAGCAAAACAGTTTGGAGTTCCTTCAAAAAGTTAGAATTAGCACTACCATATGATCCAGCAATTCCACCTCTGGGTATATATTAGAAGGAAATAAACTCACTATCTCAAATTGAAAAAAAAAAGTTTGCAGTGTACAGAGGAAAGAAATCAAATGACTGTCATTAATAGATTGAATGCAGTATTAAATAAAGATTTTTATAGAAAACAAACAAACAATGGAGGTAGACTGTAGGTTAGTGACTGCCAGGGCCTGAGGGAGATGGAAACAATAAAAATAATCCAGGTTTAGAAAATAGTGATTAATATACGATAGTGAATGAATCACATACTTTTAAAAGGTGACTTTTATGGTATGTGAACTAGTTCTAAATAAAAATTTTAAAAAATTACATCTGTGCAATACATCCGTGTTTGGGGTGAGGAGGATTAAAGGAGACATTTACTTCATCTGAAACTATATCTTTCAAACCTTGGCGACTCCTGGACTGAGACTCAATTGGAAAAAACCCTAAAGAAATAGCCACATGTTAGTTCATAACGTACCCAATGCCCTGCGGGACCCAAAGGATACCCCTGGAAGCAGTGCTTAGATCAAAGAAATACTAATTATTTTTTATGTCATGTTCCAGCCTTTGGAAATGAATTCTCTTTGCAAGAGGAGTCACAAAAATCCAATCCAATAAAATCACCCAGCACTGAAACTTAATGTTGAAGCTATATAGGCTTTATTAATCTTTAAAACACTTTCTTAAATAGATTCCTAGTTGGTGAAATGTTCCGGGTTAAAAAAAAAAAAAATCTCAGCAAATGAAACCTCATGAATAGCCATTTTTAGGGTAGTAAAGATTCAGGTTACAATTTAATAAAGGAAAAATATATTTTTTAAAAAATAAATTTTTTATCCCTGTGTCTAAAAGGAAAACAAAATAGAGGGAATACAAATCAAACAGATTTTATAACTTTAAATCAAGAGATTCAAAACTACTTTTAAAAATGACAACAACAGCAAAAAAAACAAGTAACAGGCCTAAAAGGAAGTCACCTGTGCTAACCACACACATTTAAGAGTCCCTCTTGAATTACTTGGTCAGCATTAGTAAAATAATCTGCCTAATAGACCCCCAGGGCTTCCCAGGTGGTGCTAGAGGGAAAGAACCTGCCTGCCATGCAGGAGACATAAGAGACGCAGGTTCAATTCCTGGGTCGGGAAGATCCCCTGGAGGAGGAAACGGCAACGCACTCCAGTATTGTTGCCTGAAGAATCCCATGGACAGAAGAGCTTTGTGGGCTACAGGTCATGGGGTTGAAGACTCGGCCACGACTGAGCAACTAAGACACGCTTCCTCCAAAGGAAAAAACCTTGCCTGAAACAATCCACTCCTTGTTAGAAATTTCCTTTTTCCTCCGCTTCCGTCTATACGGCTTTTTAAAAAAATTTTGTTCAGTTCCTTGGAGTTCCTATCTGCTAGATGGAATGTTGCTTGATTCATAAATCATTTAGTAAAACCAGTTAGATCTTTAAATTTAATCAGCTAAATTTTGTTTTTTTAGTATGACATAGAGGCTTTGCTGCTGCTGCTGCTGCTGCTAAGTCACTTCAGTCGTGTCCAACTCTGTGCGACCCCATAGACGGCANTTAGATCTTTAAATTTAATCAGCTAAATTTTGTTTTTTTAGTATGACATAGAGGCTTTGCTGCTGCTGCTGCTGCTGCTAAGTCACTTCAGTCGTGTCCAACTCTGTGCGACCCCATAGACGGCAGCCCACCAGGTTCCTCCGTCCCTGGGATTCTCCAGGTAAGAACACCTGAGTGGGTTGCCCTTTCCTTCTCTAATGCATGAAAGTGGAAAGTGAAAGTGAAGTCACTCAGTCATGTTCGACTCTTTGCAACCCCATGGACTGCAGCTCATCAGGCTCCTCTGTCCATGGGATTTTCCAGGCAAGAGTACTGGAGTGGGGTGCTGTTGCCTTCTCCAGTGTGTGCTCTGTATTTATGTCTAACTATCTCTGAGTAACCTAGGTTAGAATACAGAACGGGTAAATTCAATTGTTTAAAGGTCATAACGGGGGATCAATAGGTGACGGAATACAGATTCTCTTGTACACATACATCCCCACTTATATGATTATCTATAGAACTATTTACATGTAATTACACTAACCTGAGCTCACTAGATTCTGAGTTAGGCATACAACCTTGGGACTTTATCATCCTCTAGAAATTAGACCAGATCTTTTGGGTTCCTGAACTTTTAACTCCAATGTGTGTGTGTGAAGGTGATTTCCCACACCACCAGCAACTTTCTGGACATCAATGGGTGTCCTTACAGTCCAACGGGATTGTGACACCTATCTGTCTGCTGGGAGACAGCATCAGATTCCACAGGTTAAGGATTTGGTCCTGCAAGACGGTTTCCCTGCCTGCCCACTTGAGATGCCAGTCATGAGTCCAGGTTGTCAACTGTGCTTCTGACTCAATGGCTTTATAAATCAGAGGTTTCTAATGACTTCCTCCTTGGGCTCAGTTAATTTGCTGGAGTGGTTCACAGAACTTAGAGAAACATTTTACTCACTGGGTCACCAGTTTATCTTGAGAGGATACGACTGAGGAAGGGCCAGACGGAAGAGATGCACGGGGAAGGTATACGGAAAGGCTGTGGGCTTCCACAGCCATGAGGCTGATGTTACAACCGCGACCGAGACTCTAGCCCAACACCCCCGCCTGTTACCTAGACTCGCTAGGCCCCGTCTCCTTTTGAGTCTCTATGAAGGCTTCCTTACACAGGCAGGATGGATTAAATCACAGACATCATTGATCAGTTTGACCTCCAGCTCCTTTCCTCCACCAGAAGTCATGGGGGTAAGACTGAACGTTCCAGCACTCTCTTCACTGGCACGCTTGGTTCCCCAGGCAGCCAGCCCCCATCCAAGGTGGGGTTCAGAAGTCACTTCGTCCACATAACAAAAGACTCTCTCACCACTTGGGAAATCCTAAGCTTTTAGGAACCCTGCGACATTATTGGGATAAAGACCAAATATAAATTTCTCTTTATAAGTCACATTCTCACTGCCCCACAGCTCTATAGGGCCTCATTACAGCTGGTTCCTTGATATCTGAATGGCATTTAAAGACAAGTCCCAGTTAAGGAATGTGTGAAATATGCACTGCTTCTCACACACACACAAGAAAAATTAATTGGAAAAAAAAGACTGCTTTTCTGATGCTTTGGGACGGTTTCCCAAACTGCCTTTCAGTTTAAAACACTCTGACTTCTGGGACTAAGGCAAGAGGTTTTGTCTTTTATACAAAGAACTTTCAAAATGCAACTCTGAAGATACTATG
The DNA here is from genome assembly GCA_006410875.1 of Neotragus pygmaeus. Lineage (NCBI taxonomy): Eukaryota > Metazoa > Chordata > Mammalia > Artiodactyla > Bovidae > Neotragus > Neotragus pygmaeus. The sequence goes on along the minus strand of SJYV01017206.1, from coordinate 418,175 downwards.
TTATATTGTACTATACGAGTGTGTGTGTATATATATCTATACATATACATATGTGTGTATCTGTGTGTATGTGTGTGTATATTAATACATATACACGTTCCCAGTGTATTGTGAAATGAGATATATTCGGGATTTACTGTGATTATTTATTTGCTATCAAAAATGTTTATCATTGTTTTGTTGCTCATTTTATGCTAAACTCATAATGGTCCAACGCAAGTTACTGCTACATTAAGAATATATGGCTTCTTTCTGCACACTAATGGCTGCCTAATCACCAGAAATCAACTCTGATTTATCCTAACTCTCACGTCTACTGAATAATAGGCAAATTTAGCAATTATATGATAAATGACCAAAAAATTAGATTATTGAAAATGGAATATATATATATCTCTCTTGTAAGTATAAAAGTTGACCGTTAAAAAAGCAGTGCCTGGTGGGTTACAGTTGATGGGGTTGCAGAGTCGAACACGACTCAGCGACTAAGCACAGCACGCAGCAAGCCTTCTCCTAAAGAGGTATGCTTTCACTGATGGTATCTGTACGCTCATCTCTGCGTATGAATCTTGATGGGAAAAGTCTAAGACGCTTTAGGGACTACATACACTGAGATTTTCCATGGTTTCTTTTAGCTTAGTTTTTAGAACATTCCCTAAGTTTGAATGTTTCCTTAGTTTGCAGAAGAAACCTGCTTCTAATATAAGTATCTTCCTTCAAAGATCTTTAGGTAAAATACTAAATTTAAATAATACACTTAGCATAGGCATAAAAAACTTAATAGGAAAAAATCAGTACCAGTGATAGGTTCATAAAAGTAAAAATGTTTCATTAAAGGAATCATCAATCATCATGTCATCAGAGATTCACAGTGATGCCACCTGGTCCATCTACTTTCTCTGATTTATCTTTGTTAGCCTGACACTTATCAAACAACAACAACAACAAAAAAACCCTCTTGTATTCCAAAGGGGTCTTCTAGAATTCAAGAGTTTTTGTTTACTCGGTCACAAAGAGTCAGACACAACTAAGCAACACACACACACACACACCACTGTACTATTTTATTGTTTAATATTAGTATCACTAAATAGTATTACTATTTTAGATATTAACTCTTGATTTTATTATAGCACCAGCAAAAATCACACTGTAACTAGCTTAAGGGTGGAATGAAAAAAAGTGCTCTTAAGATACTGAATTTTAGAATGAATAATTAGCTATTTCCATTGTCATATGAATCAGAATTCATAACAAAGGAAAGGAAATGAAAGGTTGGAAGATTTTTTAAAGTTATTTTGTTGGTGTTGAAAAGCCCTGTCAGGTTTGTTTTTGTAATTTTTATCACGTAGAAGATGTCTTTCTACTCTGCATATTTTTTCAGTAATATATTTCTATCCTAATTTTATTGCACAGTTAACTGACTTAGGAAGGAGGCAACTAAAAACCTACTCTTTAAACTGCAATTATTTAAGCTGAGGGTGTGGGAGTGTGAGTAAATAGGCATTAGGACAATATTAGTGATTATTCTAGTTTTATTTGGCAATACAACTAAAAGAAAATTATACGATTAGCACACATACAATTACTTACAATACCACAGTTCTTCCTTATATTTTCTTTCTAGCTCTTGTTTTAATCACAAAGCAAAAGGAACATTTAGCTAAATGAAGATAATAAAGACCATTAAGAATTATGCAGTTATAACAATGAATTTTCCTGCTTACATTTGAAAATAAATAATATTCCAACAGTAAAAAATCTAAAACTTTACTCTGTATCTGAACCTTCCCCAAAATAGAATTTTGAGAGCATTCAAGGGCACTGAGATACATTTTCCAACTTGCTTCACTGAGTGACCTTGACCTTCTAGGCAAGATCCTTATATTTGTTTCTGTAGAGAAAAGGAATATGAGCATTTTTTTTCCCTTGCTGTTTCCTTTCTATGACATTTGAGTGGCCCGAGGCATTGTAGTTTATTCTCTCTTCTCTTAAGACAAGCTCCCTTTCCTGTTTTCTTTTAAGTAAAGACATAAAGGTCAGGTTATCATTTCACAAAATGCTCCATTCTGCTGAGGCAATTTTAGCTCCTCTCACCATAATATGCTTTCACTAATTATTTCATAACTCATTTAAATGGGAGGCTTTCTGGAAGAGAATTCACTGAAACAACTCCTCAAGTAACTAATTATTTTTTTTAAACTCAGGGGAATTTTAATTATAACGCCTGTGTTATTTAAAAGCAGAGTGCTACAATTTGCATCTTGAAATATCTATTGTAATAAGGAAGTAAAAAAAAAAAATGCTCCTGAATGAAATAACAACTCAAGTAAATGCAATTTAGTTGGCCTTTTATTTTCTCGATTTTCAAGAAATAGAAAAAAAANTGTTATTTAAAAGCAGAGTGCTACAATTTGCATCTTGAAATATCTATTGTAATAAGGAAGTAAAAAAAAAAAATGCTCCTGAATGAAATAACAACTCAAGTAAATGCAATTTAGTTGGCCTTTTATTTTCTCGATTTTCAAGAAATAGAAAAAAAAAATGCAAATTTGGCCTGAATTATAAAACCACTTAAGAAGATAAAAGATAACCTAAATCTTGCCCCTACTATGATTATTTATAAGCTTATTTTAAAAATCACGTATTCTCTCCATTTCAGGAAAGATGTATCTTGTGTTATTATTTAATGTATACTTATGATAGTGAAATCTTCTTATCTTCGAAGAAAACATCTAAATCATAGTGTTTCCTCATGCTGGAGAGAGAAAAAAAAATTTTCCTTTACCCTTCTAGGTTCTTCTAGATGGTCTAAGAATTAAATTAACAGGACAGATTAATAGGAGAACATAATAATTAATTTTGTACATATGAAAATCCCAGATACATGAGAATGTAAGAGAGCCCACATATATGAGAAGTTCAAAGATAGAAAAGCAAAATGTGGTATGTATTCCATCCTGAGCTCAGGAATGAGATACACAACAGGGCTTCCAAGGACAAGAGGGTCAGTCACAGGAATATGAAGAGCAGACATTTGGTAATAAGATATCTGTCCTGCCATGTAGATGGGGCCACTTAAATAAAATGTATCTCTGGTAATAACTCTCTTTCTGGGGGGAAAAAAAAAAATCTCCAATTTAAAGTCTTCATTTGTTAAGAGACAGAGAGTACTTTCTCTTGAGCCCACTGGATCTCCACTGCCTTCTCCTGTGGTCCTTCAGTCACTAAGCTGTGTCCGACTCTTTTCAACCCCATGGACTGCAGTGCACCAGGCTTTCCTGTCCTTCACTATCTGCTTTTAGCTCAAAATAATCCATATGCCAAAAGTAACACATCTTGGGGAGGGCTGTTCTGAACCCCTACATCCATAAAGAATTGACATATTCAAAGGAATAACTGGATAAATGAAATCTACTATTATTTTCCCCTTAGTTTATATTTTTGAGAGTTTCATTAATTAAAAAAATAAGTGACTGAATAAGTGGGAAACTATTCACAGTATCATTAAAACTACTTTCTACTATACAATTCATGGAATTCTCCAGCCCGGAATACTAGAGTGGGTAGCCATTCCCTTCTCCAGGGGACCTTTCCAACCCAGGGATTGAACCCAGGTCTCCCACACTGCAGGCGGATTCTTTACCAGCTGAGCTACCAGGGANTACAATTCATGGAATTCTCCAGCCCGGAATACTAGAGTGGGTAGCCATTCCCTTCTCCAGGGGACCTTTCCAACCCAGGGATTGAACCCAGGTCTCCCACACTGCAGGCGGATTCTTTACCAGCTGAGCTACCAGGGAAGCCCAGTCCTTGCAGGGAGAAGCCAAAGATAAGAGAATAAGCGTGTGCCAGTTAGACAATCTGAATTCTAGTTTCTGCCCATAGACAGTCATTAATCACCTCTTTTCAGTCTGTTCTCTGTCATTTTGGGTATCTATATTTCAGAACGTTTTTGAGCATCATGAGGTAATGCTGATAAATACATTGTGCAAAGAATGAAGTATTATTTTAAAAAGCAAGTCAATGGTTTCAATATTCAAGCTGTAAGTGCTTAAAAATTAACAAAAAGGAATCTACCTGGGCACACGAGCTCTATAATATATCCTGCAATCAGTGTTTCCTCACACTGGGGAGAAGAGAGGGTCCCCATTCATCCCCAAGAGTGTGAATACAAGCAGAGGAAGCACATAAGTTCTGACTCATTGTAAAAGACCCTGATGCTGGGAAAGATTGAAGGCAGGAGGAGAAGGGGAGGACAGAGTTTGAGACAGTTGGATGGCATCACCAACTCAATGGACATGAGTTTGATCAGGCTCTGGGAATTGGTGATGGACAGGGAAGCCTGGCATGTTGCAGTCCTAGGGATCACAAAGAGTCGGACACGACTGAGCAACTGAACTGAACTGAACTGAGCTTCTCAGAGCCCTGCAGGAGAAGTGGATGGGCAAGTGGTCATGTGACTAGGTGGGTGATTTGGATGGCGGCTGTGTGGTGGTGGTTTAATTAGGAAAAATGAGTAAGATGGTTCTTTCATGATTATCTGAAGGAGCTCATAGTGATCTGGTTTTCTTACATATTGGCATTATTTATTATTTCTTTTTTGTTTCCCTTCAAGGTGAGATTATGTTAAATTCTCAATCTAGACCAACTCCTGTAGACACAGCTTAGGTGAACCTTTTTCAGTTGGAAGGGTATTAAGAAGGCTTGGTTGAGACGATTGCCCCACATTTTTTTTTCCTCAAAAATTACGGCAGATATTGCTTGATCTAGACTCAACACAAATCACATTGGCTCTACTGACGTAATGGTAGATCAACTTTTGAAAAATGATTTTGTAGTCAAACTGATTTTGGCACTGCGGGCTAACAAACAGCATAGATTCAACCCTTTGGAAGCTCAGTTCAGTCTTGTCAGTTGGTCCTTATGGACTGCCAAGGCAGATATCTGATCCAAGACGACATTATTTATGGCTTAGGTTTTGCAGCCAGTATTACTCTCTTCCCTCCTCCGCCAAATATGTTTTATACCATCACATGGGAATACTGAAAGCTATCATTTCCTAGTAGTAACAATTATAATAACACAATAATAACCATTATTAAGTCTACATATACCNGAAAAAAAAAACAAACCTAAAACACCATATCCCCCTGCATCTGTGGCCACTGGTTCCCCTGTGTACCTGGTGCTGCCAAGGTCCCCATGATCCAAGCAGCTGCACCACCTCCATGTTCAGTCTTCACTGGGGCAGAGCCAAGTCATCCAGGGCAGCCGTAGGAGCAGACTCTTGTAGGTGACTCATATGCAGAAATTGGGATAAAACCTACAACTGAACTCCAGAGGCAGTGTGGCTAAGGAAGAGGACCAAAAACCTTTCCACCAGCTGTACAAACTGCAGATTAAATCCACATGATCATCTAGGTAAACTTTGTGTCTATGGTGCACATAAAATGACAATGAGTGCTTACACAAAAGGAAAAGCTCTGGCAACAGTGCACACTGGAGACAAGTACAAGCATGATTGTACTTGGGCCAGATTAGAGTCTGAGCTGTTGCCAAAGCAGGTCCAGAGAACACTCTGGTATTGGAGGGTCTCCTAGGGAGGCAGAAGTGGAACTACCAACCTATATACATTANTTTAGGAGACAGATTATTATGATGTCTGATTTACAGAGGAGAATCCACAGGCTCAGATAGCTGACAGCTGATGACACAGGAAAGCCATGCCTGCCCAGATGCAAGCTCCTCCAGAAAGTTATAGGAAAAAACAAGGAAGCTGGCACACACCTTCTATTTTCTCAAGTCGCCTATGAATATTCCAGTAGAGTCCATCTTCTGATACTTAATTAACTTGTAGACTATGGAGATATCAATCAACCTGATATCAAACAATCAATCAAACTCTTCCCATCAAGAGTAGGGACAACAAACAGGCAAATTTAACTAACCACATCAAGTTCAATAGCAAAGAGGTGAAAGAAGAAGAAAAGGAAGAAGACAGCGTTGGCCAAAACTCTCCATCGATGGTAGAAAGTCCCCCATCTTCATTGGTAAAAGAAATATCTACTGAAAAACTACTAAACAAGTCCAGTGATTTTCTAGGTACTGAATGAAAAGAATAGGAGAAGTTACATAAACGAAGTCTGACTCTGCTTCACTCTCCAAGTGCTCTCAATCTAAAGTTTCTATACAAGGCAGAGAAATACTGTACCATTTTAGATTAGAGCTAATTGGATACAAATACAAGTCTCAAGTTTCAGCCAGCACTGGCCAAGTTGCTTTCAAACAGAGATTTAATATCGCAGGTGTTCCTTATTGATAGAACTCATAATTCCCAGAAACACTGACAGTTCCTTACACTGAGATGTTTAACAGGATGTTGAATGGGCTGGTAGCATTTCGTTTCTCCTTCTTACTCTCCCTTTCTCTCCAGCTAAGTGCACATTCAGGGCTTAAAGAGCACTTGAGAAGTTACTAAAAAACAGAATGAATGGTGCATGGCAAGATCATTGCATAAAATGAGCTGATTGATTAAATGCAGATTTCATTTGCCACATTTCTTTTTATCAAAAGGCTTTGAGAAAGCAAAAATGGAAGAGAAGCATTCTATTAAATGGGCTCTACACAGCACCTGAGGGTAGAGAACAGATATTTTTTTTCTCATCTAAAGCAAAGCTACCTGTTACCTTTTAGGAGTGACTGGTTTATTGACTGCTAATGCTTTAAAATGAGATTAAATCAGGCCCATGGTCTTTATTATGGGGAAGATATATTCCCCTTGTGCATTCCAGTGGTTTGGCAATCTTAACCTCAGCAGACATAACAGTGATGTATGCTGTGTTGCCAAACAGCAAGGTAAGTGTTTAAAATGCTGTGAACAGCCTTATTGCCTTGAAATGATACAATCTAATATGAGACTGTAACTCAGTGACTGAATCTGCCAGCCTATCCTTGTACAGAATATGAAAGTCAAAAGTCGAAGTCACTTTATTTTAACATCTCACAGGGAAGGGGTTATTCTTCATCTTGCCATTGAAACAGAACATGCAAAACTGGATCTAGATCAAAGGAAGCAGAAACCACAAATTTTCAGGATATTTTCATTAGCAGCACGTATGTGTGTGCCTTTCAGAAGAGGCATCAAAACACCAGCCTGATTCATTCAAATCAGCAGAGCTGCCTTATACTCCAGGCTTCCCTTGTGGCTCAGCTGGTAAAGAATCTGCCTGCAAAGTGGGAGACCCGGGCTCGATCCCTGGGTTGGGAAGATCACCTAGAGAAGGGAAAGGTTACCCACTTNTTTACTAGGAGATAAATGGATAAATGCCACTTATATTAATAATATTCCTTTCTTTGTATCCAGGTGGGTCTGCTCTTAGGGAGATTTCTTTTCTTCTAACTCTAGGTCCATGATCTGTGGATGATGGTGGCAAGGGGTCATTCAGATGGGGTGCACTGACCTGGAGTTTGAGAAGATAACCAATGTCTTCTCACTTTCTATTCAAAATTAGGTGCAAGTTAAAGTTTCAGCTTTTAAAGGAGGAGGCTTCCTTCCTTCCTTTTCCTGGACCAGCTGCAAGTAATAACAGAAAACAAAACAAAGCATTCAGTCTGATGAACAGTTCAGTGTAAAAATAAAACAGGGTAGTCTTGTAAGATGCTTCAGTGTATCTGATGTCTTTTACATGACTTATCCTCTTGCTTGATAAGAGCTCTTTAACAGCATGATAGGAAGTGATGTGGTTGTGTGAAGGATTTGAAGTATTCATTGATGAGCCATGATCCATTTCCTCACAAAACACTTTTATTCCTAAAGTATAATGGCACATGGTGCTGGTCCTGTAGGAGTCTCAAAGATTCTTGCTGACACTTCAGGATTGTAGAAAATACTAATGATATTGCTATCTATTAAATACTTTGAGATAGGAACTTGTTGGACATTAAAGTGCTTAATGTGTAAAATTCTCATCACTCTTTATGTGGGTCTTTATCTGCCTTTTTTTGGATAATTTAGTATTTTTAAAAATCAGTTTTATTTATCTATTTAAAATTTTGGCCACACCCTGCAGTATTTGGGATCTTAGTTCCCCAACCAGGGATCAAACTCACACCCCTCTGCATCGGAAAGCAGAGTCTTAACCAATGGACCACTGGGCAAGTCCCTTTACCTGCATTTTATAGAGGGGTCAACTGAGTCTCAAGCACATGGGGCTTCCCTTGGGTCACATAGATGATTAGATGAGGCGAGGATTAAACCAGATTTGTTGTTCTAGGCCTTCCTTCCCTATACTTTCTCAAATATTTTAGGGGGTAACTTGTGGGGAATGTAAGTTACCTAGAAATTATTAGCAAATCAGAATCCCCAGGTGTCCAACAGCCAAGCCCAAAATAAAACAAGATTACCTGACACATTGCAGGCATTGTAAATGAGATCCCTGGTTATTTCTTAAAAGAGAAAGGTCCTCCCTCTTTTGCTTTCTGCATTTACAACGGAGAAAGATATTGATAAAAATGTGTGTGGTAAGGAGTAGAATGAGAAACTGGGCCTGATGAAAACAAAGAAAATAGGTCTCCGTTTTCCTTTCTCTCTCATAAACCCAGGTTCCTAAAAATGAGGGCTAGTAAGTCTGATTCTGGAAAATGTCAGGGGCTACCTGTGTCTGACATTCCCTGATGTTTGTGGTTGTGTGCTCAGTGTTGTGTTAGACACTTGGGTCTTTCTTCTCTTGCATTCTCTCTGGAGACAAGTGAGGAATACTCATATTTCCCCCAATACATATTCATTCATGGTTCAGCCATCCCAAGGAATAAGTCCAAGGTCCAGGCTTCCCTGGTGGCTCAGACACTAAAGAATCTGCCTGCAATGCAGGAGACCTGGGTTCAGTCCCTTAGTTGGGAAGATCCCTTGGGGAAGGAAATGACAACCCACTCCAGAATTCTTGCCTGGAGAATTGCATGGGCTAAAGGAGCCTGGCGCGCTGCAGTCCATGGGATTGCAAAGAGTCAGACATGACTGAGCAACTAAACATACGCATACACACAAGTCCAAGGTCCATCCTGGATGCAGAAAGAAATCTTCACACATCCCAGGAAATGCATTCAGGTGACAAACACAGTGTAAACATGGAGCATGACCACCCCTCCTCCACCCTTTCTTTTCCTTTAGCAAAGGGTAATAGGTAATTGGAGAAGGCAATGGCACCCCACACCAGTACCCTTGCCTGGAAAATCCCATGGAAGGAGGANTGATTAAGGCGCCACCTTCCATGGCTCTTGAGTTAAAGGAGAGATTCTGTATCCATGCTTCAGTCTAGCATTGCTAAAGCAGGTAGAGGGTACCAGTAGGTAGGTGACAACTATTGCAGCTTTACCTGGGACTGAAGGAGTTCTCAGGATACAGTACGTTCAAGTGCTAAAAGAAGGTCAGTCCAGATTAGACCAGGGTGGCTGACCACTGTATCTCCAGGGGGGAGACCCTGCTTACCAGGACATCTTTGCCCTAGGAGAGTCTGCTCTAACTAAATATGAAAGAGAGTCCTTGGTGGGGAAAAGAAGTCAGAAAAAAGTGGCAGGAAGCTGAATTTATGTACTCATTGTTTATCTATGAGATCTGTTTTTTTTTAATCATCCTTTGACAAAAATCCCCCCCCACTTTTTTTTTTTTTTTTTTTTCAGATTTTTTCCTCTGTTGCATCTTCACTAGAAGAGTACATGGGGAAGTGGTGGCCCTGTCTGATGGTCCAAGCGTATCTTATTGCTGAAAACGAATCCTCATTAGTTTTCCTGGATGTAGAAAAACCTGCAGCCTGGGAAAGGAAACCAGTATAGAGGACTGCATTATGGCCGATCCACCTCAGTGACTACAACTGGCGGTGAAGTTAGAAAGGAGCCGATTAAGGGAGCCTTTCAAACCCGTTAGCCTCCTTGAAGGTCTAAATTTATTTCAGGTTGGAGACATTTGCCTTGTTTTGTGTCTAATACCAAAATTAAAAACAAAGACAGAACCAAAGCCCAGCTTTTAGCTGAATCATTCTTGAAATGAGTAAAAATTTAACTCCTCTCCCCACAGAACTCTTCAAAGAAACAATTATGAGCTGTCCTCGAGTAAAAATAAATGGGGTCCATCAACAGAGGAATGGATAAAGAAGATGTGATACACATATTCAAAGGAATATTACTTAGCCATTAAAAGGAATGAGATAATGCCATTTGCAGCAACATGGACGGACTCAGAGATGTCACATTGAATGAGGTGAGTCATACAGACACCCCTTATATGTGGATATAAAAAGAAATGATACAAATGAAATTACTTACAAAATAGAAACAGACTCACAGACTTAAACAATACATTTATGGTTGCTGGGGGGGAAAGGAGGGGGCAGAAATAGTTAGGGAGTTGGGATGGATATTTTCATCCCCTTCACTGTTCACCTGAAACTATCACAACATTGTTAATCAGCTATACCCCAACACAAAACAAAAAGTTTAAAAATAATAATTAAAATAAGTAGGACAAATGGATTACAGAGTATTCAGTACTGTTTCTCTCAAAGTCTACAACCTTTCAAAATATATATAAAAGAAAAACTTTTCATCTTATTATTCTGTTATTGAGTCAATACATTATCAAGTGCAAAGATATTTGGAGGCACTAATCAAATTTTTACTTTTCATTTGAAGATTTATATATTGTAGCCAACATAAGTAAAATAAAATACACTGCTCTAAAGGTTAAAAAAAAAAAAAGAGCACACATATGCACAAACTCCAATTTTTCATCATTCAGTTCAGTTGAGTTGCTCAGTCATGTCTGATGGTTGGGTGGCATCACCGACTTGATGGACGTGAGTCGTTTTCATCATTAGTCATTTTCATCATTTCATCATATGTCATTTTCATCATGAGTGATGTTGTAAATGGAATTAATTAGGAAATTATTTGTCTATTAATGAAAACACCTCCCTTCAACCTAAGTATTGGATCAACTTGAACGAAATTTTGTTTTGGAAAATCTCATAATGTCAGGTTAATGAGACTAACCTGAGATTCTCTACTATTTTCCAAGTTAATTTAGAGAAAAACTCAACCAAGACTATGAGAAAATAAGCATACACGTTTTTACATTACTTTTCTTTTTCTTAAAAATATACATTGTTTCCACAAAGATAGTCATTCCTTTTCAATCTCAAAAAACAAGAGTAAAAGGAAGAGATGGAAAAGGAAGAGGGAAAAAAGGAAATACCTACTCACCTGCTACTGCGACTCTTGCTGTCCGACTAACAATTGACCCAGCGTCCCCTAAAGATGCCTCACACTGATAAAGTCCCTCGTCTGGCTTATGGTGCCTGGAGTGAAGTATGTTTTGTATCAACAGAGACCCATTTGGAAGTTGCTGCTTCCTTTCGTCCATTCCCAAGGCGAGGTGGATGCCGTCTTTCTTCCACTTGATGACGGGGACTCCCCGGTCAGACTCCGCGGAGCAGTTCAGGAGGACGTTCCCTCCGCGCATAGTGACGGCATCCGAGGGCTCCGACAGGAAGCGCAGGGATGAGAAAGACTTGATCTGGAAAGCTGGAA
>SJYV01017206.1:249783-404248 GCA_006410875.1 Neotragus pygmaeus | reverse complement strand
TTTTTTTTTTTTTTTCAGATTTTTCACTCTGTTGCATCTTCACTAGAAGAGTACATGGGGAAGTGGTGGCCCTGTCTGATGGTCCAAGCGTATCTTATTGCTGAAAACGAATCCTCATTAGTTTTCCTGGATGTAGAAAAACCTGCAGCCTGGGAAAGGAAACCAGTATAGAGGACTACATTATGGCCTATCCACCTCAGTGACTAGAACTGGCGGTGAAGTTAGAAAGGAGCCGATTAAGGGAGCCTTTCAAACCCGTTAGCCTCCTTGAAGGTCTAAATTTATTTCAGGTTGGAGACATTTGCCTTGTTTTGTGTCTAATACCAAAATTAAAAACAAAGACAGAACCAAAGCCCAGCTTTTAGCTGAATCATTCTTGAAATGAGTAAAAATTTAACTCCTCTCCCCACAGAACTCTTCAAAGAAACAATTATGAGCTGTCCTCGAGTAAAAATAAATGGGGTCCATCAACAGAGGAATGGATAAAGAAGATGTGATACACATATTCAAAGGAATATTACTTAGCCATTAAAAGGAATGAGATAATGCCATTTGCAGCAACATGGACGGACTCAGAGATGTCACATTGAATGAGGTGAGTCATACAGACACCCCTTATATGTGGATATAAAAAGAAATGATACAAATGAAATTACTTACAAAATAGAAACAGACTCACAGACTTAAACAATACATTTATGGTTGCTGGGGGGGAAAGGAGGGGGCAGAAATAGTTAGGGAGTTGGGATGGATATTTTCATCCCCTTCACTGTTCACCTGAAACTATCACAACATTGTTAATCAGCTATACCCCAACACAAACCAAAAAGTTTAAAAATAATAATTAAAATAAGTAGGACAAATGGATTACAGAGTATTCAGTACTGTTTCTCTCAAAGTCTACAACCTTTCAAAATATATATAAAAGAAAAACTTTTCATCTTATTATTCTGTTATTGAGTCAATACATTATCAAGTGTAAAGATATTTGGAGGCACTAATCAAATTTTTACTTTTCATTTGAAGATTTATATATTGTAGCCAACATAAGTAAAATAAAATACACTGCTCTAAAGGTTAAAAAAAAAAAAAAAGAGCACACATATGCACAAACTCCAATTTTTCATCATTCAGTTCAGTTGAGTTGCTCAGTCATGTCTGATGGTTGGGTGGCATCACCGACTTGATGGACGTGAGTCGTTTTCATCATTAGTCATTTTCATCATTTCATCATATGTCATTTTCATCATGAGTGATGTTGTAAATGGAATTAATTAGGAAATTATTTGTCTATTAATGAAAACACCTCCCTTCAACCTAAGTATTGGATCAACTTGAACGAAATTTTGTTTTGGAAAATCTCATAATGTCAGGTTAATGAGACTAACCTGAGATTCTCTACTATTTTCCAAGTTAATTTAGAGAAAAACTCAACCAAGACTATGAGAAAATAAGCATACACGTTTTTACATTACTTTTCTTTTTCTTAAAAATATACATTGTTTCCACAAAGATAGTCATTCCTTTTCAATCTCAAAAAACAAGAGTAAAAGGAAGAGATGGAAAAGGAAGAGGGAAAAAAGGAAATACCTACTCACCTGCTACTGCGACTCTTGCTGTCCGACTAACAATTGACCCAGCGTCCCCTAAAGATGCCTCACACTGATAAAGTCCCTCGTCTGGCTTATGGTGCCTGGAGTGAAGTATGTTTTGTATCAACAGAGACCCATTTGGAAGTTGCTGCTTCCTTTCGTCCATTCCCAAGGCGAGGTGGATGCCGTCTTTCTTCCACTTGATGACGGGGACTCCCCGGTCAGACTCCGCGGAGCAGTTCAGGAGGACGTTCCCTCCGCGCATAGTGACGGCATCCGAGGGCTCCGACAGGAAGCGCAGGGATGAGAAAGACTTGATCTGGAAAGCTGGAACGTGAAAGCACAGAGAAATACGTTCACTTCTTCTAAACGAGCTCATGAGGCAAGCCCTGGCCTTCACAAAACTTTTTTCAAACAGTCTGGGGCTTGGAAAAACGTGCAAGAATAAGTGAAACTTAAAAACAAAAGGGGACTTCCTTCTTGATCCAGGGACTAAACCTCCGCTTTCCAATGCGGGGGGTGCAAGTTCACTCTCTGCTCCAACAACTAAGATCCCACATACTTGCGGCCAAAAATCCAAAACATAAAACAAAAGCAATATTGTAACAAATTCAATAAAGGCTTAAAAAGTAAATAAAAGCAAGGATGTTGTATTAAAGAAGGGAAAAACTGTCCAACGGAGATAATCACAACTAATGAAATTATTGGTCCCAAAATTAATAATATGAAAAATTAAGAATTTATAGAAATCTAGGCAAGGCTATCATCACATATCAATCTATACTTGAAAATTTAGAAGAGATTAATAAAATTTCCAAGTCAAACTAGATATCTGAAAGCAGTAATGGGTAGTGGTGGGGCAGCTAAGATTTGAGGATATTTCTATCTCTGCATTCTGATTATACTATCGATTAAATTATCCAAAAAATCCATTCAGGCATGGTATTCCATTAATAACTACAACAGAAAAATCAACCCCAAACAGGATGGGAAAAATTATTTAGAACAAAGCTCAGTTGAGTTTTAAATAGGTAAGAAATGCCATTTGCAGAAGCAAGACACAATAAAGCTACCACCTAAAGTCACAAATCCCTGATGTATCTTAACTTCCATCCAAATGTTGCTCGTGAGCCGGGAAGACTAGGTGAATATTATAGTTAGAAATTTTTTTCATAAACATACATGAATATAAGAAATCAAAAGACAGAAGAGAAGATTGTTTAAGAATCTGGAGGTGGTAGAACAAGTATAGTTAGTTTAAGCGCATTAACACAGCATTTGCAGAATATTTGGTTGTTGAATCAAAGACTTGGACGAGGTCTTAGGCGGTCACTGGGGCTCACCCTTTGCTCCGAAAGGTGTATTCCTAAATCACTCAAGTTCAATTACTTTCTATTTCATTTTCAATGATCTCTGGGACTACGGAATCTACAACATCCCTAGGTATCTTGTTGTCATACTGAATCATCCTTAGAGTCTTAACTAAATTTTCTTGCTTCCATTTAATCTCGTTTTGCTCTTGAATCACATTGTATAACAATGCAGAGAGAACACATCTTTATAAGAGCTCCTTGTTCTTTTGAGGCAGCATTTAATTTCTTTTAAAACATCACCTCCTCTAAGTTATGTTTTAGCTTCAATCTCCCCAGGACAATAATCATTAGCTTCCTTAATTTTTCTGTGATGAGAACAATTTTTGCTATAATATGCGAAAATGTTTCAGTTTTTCATCATTTAAAAAGCAGCCATCTAAATTGCTTATAATCAATATTCTGGTAAAGGACGGACCCACACTAGCACCGGTAGGCAGACATATTCTCAGCTTTGAATACTTCATTTACCAGCAAAGATAAAGCTGAACAACTTCTTACTGTTTCTCCATGGTATTTTCTGCCAGGCTCCACAAACCTATCTTTCCTGAACCTCACAGTCAAAATAAGTCTGTTACTTTACTTATTCTGTCAAAATTTGCCCATCATTCATTGTCATACACTTATTTCATCCAACTAGGTCATGAACCCAAAGAAAGCAGCTACAAGTTTGCTCACATTAATATAAATTGTAAGATAACAGTGAGCACTGTGTCAACCATAAATTATAATGGCAAAAACATCCCAAAAGGTACAGCCTGGTCCCCTCACTGTCCAATACAATCGTTCTTCCCTCAGGCTGTTTTAGTGTTACCAACATAATGATCACTGCCCATTCGTCTGGTGGAAAGCATTGGTATACTGCAAGAGGAGCCTGGATACTTAACCCTTGGTCCTGGCTTTAGTATTTAAAGATGTGTAACTGAAACAAGGCTTTTAAGTCCTCAGAAGCTCAGTTTCTTCTCAAAAATGAGGGTGTTGAACTACATGATCTTCAAAGTCAAGATACAGTTTGGAAACTTTCAGGAGTAGGATGGGTCGAAGATATTCATCAAATGAATGCTGCTCTAAACATACTGAGATGTCAACAGCGAACAGCCAGAGAGAGATACACCAAAGATGAGAAAGTAGAAAGAAGTTCTAATGTCCTTAAATGTCAAGATATTTCACTAGAGTAATACCTGCAATTTCCATACAAGTAGCATTAATAAGGCAGAAATAAATTTAGAATTCAAAACCAGGCAACGATATTAAAAAGCATTTATTGCTTTTTTGTTCTTCCCAGGGCCTATATTTTAAACAACAACCTCATGCTGAACACCTTATTTATGTCAGAGAACACATAATGAATTTAATACAGCTGTTTATGACAGCATGTTAATGAGCATATGTGCCCATTATCACAAATAAATAATCCACTTCATTTGAAACAAGGAGATTATGACAGTTTTCAGTGCTTGAGTACATAATTTAGGAAAGTTAAATAAAGATTAACTTTTTCTTCAATACAATTACCCCTTCAGTTGGCTGGCAATTTGAGCTTTTGCATTCCTTATAACAACTGCGTTTTGAACATATGAGTCTGGGATAAAGGTGCCTCACTGCTTTAAGCAACTTGTCTTAGTTCCTTCATTTTTAGAAAAGATGGACATGGGCCAAGAAAATATAATCTGTTTAGAAATAATAGGTTTGTTTTCAATGATCCTGGTTTCAAAATTTCAGCCCATGTTAGGCTCAAGTTGTCTCCATCTCCTTGCACAGGCTCAATAAATGGCTCGCTGATAATTACACTGAATTCAATCTAGGCTACCCTCCTCCCTCTTCTCATAGAATACTAGTTCCTCTTGGGGGGATTTGCCTACCAGTTATCATCACAATGGGCTTCCCTGGTGGCTCAGATGATAAAGAATTTGCCTGCAATATAGGAGACACTGGTTCAATCCCTGGATTGGGAAGATTCCCTGGAGAAAGGAATGGCTACCCTCTCCAATGTTCTTGTCTGGATAATGCCATGTACGAAGGAGCCTGGTGGGCTACAGTCCTTGGGTTTGCTAAGAGTAAACACATGACTGAACAATTAGCATTTTCAATTTTAATACTCTCATATCTTATGGAATAATTTTATCCAATTGTTTTATCTAGAAATCAATGTGAAATCAACTACATTGACTTAATGTAGGAGCAGAGAAAGAAAAAAAATTAAAACTGAATAAAACAAATAAGTAGAAATAACATATGGAACTTGTAGTGCAAAGAGCTGTGGCAGGAATTTGGGCAGAGTTTGATGAGGGTAGGCTTCCCTGGGAGCTCAGCTAGTGAAGAATCTGCCTATAGTGCAGGAGACCCCAGTATAATTCCTGGGTCAGGAAGATCCCCTGGACAAGGGTCAAGTTACCCACTCCAGTATTCTTGGGCTTCCCTGGTAGCTCAGATGGTAAAGAATCCACCCATGATGCGGGAGACCTGGTTCAGTCTCTGGGTTGGGAAGATCCCCCGGAGGAGGGCATGACAACCCACTCCAGTATTCTTGCCTGGAGAATCCCCATGGACAGAGGAGCCTGGCGTGCAATGGTTCATGGGGTCACAGAGAGTGGAACATGATCAAGCAACTAAGCACAGCACAGAGATCCCCTAGGAAACGGGTGAAAGAGATAATTGGAAAGCAAATGCTTTTAAAGAATCAGAATGAAAGTTACACACTTTACAATTTTACAGAAGCTTTTACAGTAGAATAACAATGGTAAGAATTTCATCTAGAAGAAAGCCAACTAGAGAAGTTTCTTTGCTGTGTTTTGGTTTTCTCTTTAAGATGCCAGTGGTCATTCTACTGAACCATCAAGTAGTAACATTTTCCAGCCTTGCTTCATAAAAGAAGCAATCCTTTGGGCCTGCTGTAAAATTATGTAAGGCAATCATATTTGGAGAGATATACTTGAGAATACCAAAAGTCCATCCACTGAGAAACTTGGACTCCAGAGTCTGATACCAGAGTTTATGATAAGAATAAACGAGTCTCCAGCCCTCCTTCCATCCAAATTCTATCTTGGGAAGATTCCTAAATCTTCCTTGGCTAGGATTTAGGCCAAGAGCCATATATGCATTTAACTAACTGGTACTGTTTCTTATATGTGTCAGTCTGAGAAAAAGTAAAAGAGTGTCATATTGTTGATGGATATTATTCTTTTTCTTCTTCTTCTGAAAGATAATTGTTTATAAGCAGATACTAACACAGCAAAACCTTCAGTGTTTTCCTAATGAAGACATAAAGGAAGGTTCACTCTTCAGTGGGCTTTTTCCCCTTTGGTTCAGATGGTAAAGAATCTGCCTGCAATGTGGGAGACCTGAGTTCGATCTCTGGGTCAGGGAGATCCCAGAGAAGGGAATGGCAACCCATTCCAGTATTCTTGCCTGGAGACTTCGATGGACAGAGGAGCCTGGTGGGCCACAGTCCATGGGATCACAAAGAGTCGGACACGACCAAGCAACTATTGCTTCACAAAGGAGAAACTGATGTCTCTTTGCTTTAGCTTTGTTAAACATAAATAAACATCAGAGATAACACTGCTAGGGATAGTCCAGGTTTATATAATTGAGTATCTAGAGATAGAAAAGATCCTTAATGTGTTTTAGAAACTGACCAAAATGATCGAGCACGTAGTAGTAAAAATGTTTCTGTAAGGCTAAGGCCCTCTGTGCTTGCTCTCCTTATCAATTTCTTGTTAATTTCAAAGGCCAGTCACAGAGGCAGACTAACTTAGAATGGATTTCTAAGGTATGACATTTCATCTACAATATCAAACATTGTTAAATGTGAAAAATAATTCCCTATGGAGTCAGAAATTTCTTTCCAAGTCCAATGTGTAAGAGCTTCTGCTTAAAGCAATAAGAGCTAAAACTTAAATTTATGAAAAATAGCATGGAAGTAAAAAGAAGCTCCTAAAAAGATTTGAAGATTAGAAAATGTCATACAAATCCCCATAGAACTTGCCATGCATAATTTTATCTTCCAAGTGATGAAAACTTTCACATTGGAATGCCTGAGGTTCTGTGGATCCCCAAATTCATGTAATCAACCCCCAAATCTTAACATCATTATCTCTTCTTAGAAATAAATTCTACTGCGTCTGTTTGCCTTGTGTTAAGATAGACACCTCCATTGAAAGAAATTAAAACTATCCTATGGATGATGGACTATAATCCATTTTCAACTGATCAAACATCACTTACAGGTGCAATTGCCACTCTGGTATCAGCCCCAGTGGAAGCTTATAATACCTATGAGACTGTGTGATGGAAGAGGGGATTTAAAAAAACAAAACAAAGCCATGAATTAACAGGTCCCCTAATTAATGTGAACATGACTGGTTTAGGATATCAGAATATAAATTTGGACACAGTGGTTCTTAAACTAAGGTCCCCAGACTCGAAAAAGCTCCCCAACCTGGGAACTTGTTACAAAGCACAATCTGAGTCCACTCTCTAGACACACCTGGGTGGTCAGCAACTGCAGGGCAGAGACTCACAGTGTGAGCTTTAAATAGCCTTCCAGGAAATGCTCACATTCACTAAAGCTTGAGAACTACTTCTCCAAAACTTCCCCTGGCCTGAACTATAGTTGGAGACCCTTGTATTTTTTTTTTTTTTTTTTGGACTATCTTGTTATAATGTTGCATATTTGGACAATTTCTGCAATATCATCAATGATGAGTAGAGAAATGAAGTTACAGGGCTAATCCAGGAAAGCAAATCATTGAATATCGTTTCAACACGTATTAATATTTATTGCATGTTTATCTTTAAAAGGCTGGAATTAAGTAAGGAAAAGGTCAGAAAGAGGGCTATTGGTAACAACACCTCACCTTTCCTTTATTATTTTCAGGATCCCAAATGGCCATACTCCATTCAGCAAAATAAAAATTCCATCCCAATCACCTGAAGATTTAGAAAGTTCTTTTGGAATATTCTTGGTTGTTCACACACAGAACTGTCAAAAGACTTCTTTTTTAAATCACTGTAATAGCTACAATCGTCTTGCAAAAGAAGTTTAGGTAAATGAGTACCCTTTATCAAATTATATTCTTTCATTACATTTTAGCTCCACAATGTAATTATAGCCTTTTAAAATAGTGGAACCTTAAATGCTTGCCTGGTTGACCTGCCCCTCAGTCCAGCTTTGTCTCTAGAAGGTCAAAACCACACTAACACTCTCTCTACTGCAGCCTGGAGGTATACTTTATGTGCTTCATATTAATGCAAAATGTTAAACATTAGCCTGCTCAGGGAGAGAAAGAATATGTCACCAAAGCACCAAAACCAATGACCACTGGGGCTTCTGTGAAGTATCAATGCTTTTTTCCTACTTTGATAAGATACATGGTCAAAATAGTTGTCAGAAAATGTGGTCATATATTTAAAAGATTGTGTGCATTCCAACCCTTCCTAGAGACTAGGTTCAAGGCAATCTACTTCAAGTTTGCATTACTAACAAATGGAAATCAGAAACAAATTAGGTTTTATGGAATTTATACAGATGTGAGAGTTGAATCATACAGAAGGCTGAGCACCAAAGAATTGATGCTTTTGAACTGTGGTGTTGGAGAAGATTCTTGAGAGTCCCTTGGGCAGCAAGAAGATTAAACCAGTCAATCCTAAAGAAAATCATCCCTGAACATTCATTGGAAGGACTGATGCTGAAGCCGAAGCTCCAATACTTTGGGCACCTGATGCAAAAGCCTACTCACTCAAAAAGACCTGATGCTGGGAAAGATTGAGGGCAGAAGGAGAAGGAAGCAGGGCGACAGAGGATGGGATGGCTGGATGGTAACACTGACTCAATGGACATGAGTTTGGGCAAAGTCTAGGAGACAATGAAGGGCAAGGTAGCTTGGTGTGCTGCAGTCCATGGAGTCACAATATTCAGACATGATTTAGTGACTGAACAAAATTTCTGAATTTAAACAAGGCACAAGAAGATTCATAGGAAGAAACACAAGTGCATTTTACTATGGGAATTTATTAAGTATCACTAAAATGTAGGAAGCAATGGATGAATATGAAAAAATTTAAAGGATAGTTCAAGTTTCTCACCCATTAGAGTCTCTAGATTCAGCAAATAAAAATCAAGGCTATCAGTTACACTTGAATTTCACATAAACAACATTTTAGTACACACGTTTCAGGCTTCCCAGGTAGGTCTGTGTGCTTAGTTGCTCAGTCGTGTCTGACTCTTTGTGACCCCCTGGACTGTAGCCCACCTGGTTCCTCTGTCCGTGGCAATTCTCCAGGCAAGAATGCTGGTGTGGGTTGCCATGCCCTCCTCTAGGGGATCTTCCCAAGCTAAGGATCGAGCCGAGATCTCCCGCATTGGGGGCAGTTTCCTTACCATCTGAGCCACCAGGGAAGCCCAAGAATACTGGAGTGGCTAGCCTATCGCTTCTCCAGAGAGTCTTGAACCTGGGGCTCCTGCATTGTAGGCGGATTCTTTATTAGCTGAGCTCCCAGGTAGCTCAGTGGTAAAGAATTTACCTGCCGATGCAAGGAGATTCAGGAGATGCAGATTCGATCTCTGGGTCAGGAAGATCCCCTAAAGGAGGAAATGGCAACCTACTCTAGTATTCTTGCCCGGAGAATCCCATGGACAGAGGAGCCTGGTGGGCTACTGTCCATGAGATCACAAAGAGTCAGACATGACTGACTGTGCACACACACATATACATATTTCAGATAACAGATGCTTGAATTAAATAAATACTGCATAGGACATACTTATGGTAAAACATTATTTGTTGTTTGTTCAAATTTCAAACTTAACTGGGCATCCTGTTAATTTTATCCCCCATGAAATTAATGTCCTTGAGGCCATAGCATAAGTAGGGAAATAGTATATGGATTCATACTGTCCCTTCTCTGTTCTGACATAGGTGCAGGGAAGAGTGTATTCTTAGAAAGGTACTGTGATTGAATCAGAAAAAGTGATTTTAGTGTCAGGACACTTGCTGACCTAGTCTAACATCACCAAATATCCACGTAGAAAGGTTATTGAACTCGATTTGTTCTTAACACAGTGATCCTTCTTTTTTTTATTTTTTTCTTCTTCCCTTTACAAGTTGGGGAGCAAAATTCAGATATATAAATGCAGAACGTGAAGTTCAAGAAGCAACTAAGCCGACAGAAATCTCTTAGTGATCCCACACAGAGGCTCCCCATCAGACATTCTGAGCACATGGCATCTTACCTAAAGCGGTGGAGGCTTTGCCAAGAGATCTGAGGGCTTCCACAGGGCAAGGAGTGTGTGCCCCAGGCAACTGACTGAGTGTCCTCTGGCTAAATCTAATGGTAAAGAAAAATGATAAGGGCCAAGTGAGAGTGAAGGAGGAGCTTTCTAAGCCCTTTGCTGCTTCAGAAGCTAAATCTCTAAACCACAGCCTGATTTTTCTATGTGATACTGGGAAAATTGTAATGGGATTATTTTGCAGCTCAACAGGTAACACTGTCTGACTTGGGGTTATCATTCTCAAGGCTGCATGCAAAATGAACACTAAAAAGAAAAACTTTGATTGTGCTGTTTAATCTGCTCTGGATTTGAACCTTAATCCCTCTCTCATTTCCGTAAAATGGAACCTGGTTTTCTTCTCCCTTGTGTTTTTCATCAGTAGGGTGATGCGTTGCTTTTTCAGAATGAACAACTGTCAACTGGAACACTGAGAAAGGTTATTCAGTGTATTTGAAAGGCAGCAGGCAATGGAATGCAGTGCATAGGAATATCCCTTTCCATCCAAAAGGCAGCAAAAAGTGGACAAGCACTGGAATGCTATGTGTTAAGAGACCGATAAATTCTCAGAAACTTATTCTTAATCAAGTTGCCTGTATTTACTACACACGAATAAGAAAGTATAACTATAAAACCAAATGTCATAATACTAGCTCCTAACCCTGTCTACCTGGTGATAGCCACTACTGAAATTTACATACATTTCCTTCTAAGAAATTATTCATTTTGGATTCATAGTAACCTGCTGTTTTATCTACAGGTCTGTAACAATATAAAAGAGAGAATGATTATATTCTAGCCTCTCTCCTCTTCTTATAAGGACTCCAATCATATCACGATGTCCCCATCTTCACGACTCCATTTAATACCAATTACATCTCAAGGGCTCCACTTCTAAATACACACTTGGAGTTAGGGCTTCAGCATATGTATTGGGGGTGGGAGGGAGTGGCAGGGTGTGGGGGGTGGTCACAGTATTCAATCCATAGCTGATGAAGATTAGGTATCTCGGGGAAGAAATTTGCAGGGAGACAAAGCCAAGAGATCACAGTTCAGTTCAGTCGCTCAGTTGTGTCTGACTCTTTGAGACCCCATGAACCACAGCACGCCAGGCCTCCCTGTCCAGCACCAACTCCCAGAGTCCACCCAAGTCCATTGAATCGGTGATGCCATCCAACAATCTCATCCTCTGCTGTCCCCTTCTCCTCCTGCCCCCAATCTTTCCCAGCATCAGGGTCTTTTCAAACGAATCAGTTCTTCGCAGCAGGTGGCCAAAGTATTAGAGTTGCAGCTTCAACATCAGTCCTTCCAATGAACACCCAGGACTGATCTCCTTTAGGATGGACTGGTTGGACCTCCTTATAGTCCAGGGAGATGAGTAAAACCTGATTTACAAGCAAAAAAACTTTAAAACTGACAAAGATGGAAACCTAGTAGAGAGTTTTGGTCAAGAGAGTGAAAAGGTCCAATTTATATTATAAAACAGTAGCTTTGAATACAGAATATTCCCACCCCATCCTCTCCAGACTTCTTGTTATAACAACTGGGAAGGGAGGTACTTGCCTGCAGTGGGAAGAGACCAGGAGGATGCTACCCACCCAACAGTGCACAGAACCACCCTTCACAAGAGAGAAGCATCCCGTCCAAAGCACTGGTAGTGCTGAGGCTGAGATATCTTTTAAAGACTCATCTTAGTTGCTGTGGTGAGGATAGGGGTCGTTGGAAGAAGAGAAACCAGTTGGGAGGCTAGTTCCGCGGTCCACATCAGATGGGGTGACTTGAAAAGAAATGGTTAGATTCAAGACCTGTTTTTAAAGGTAGAATCACTGGAGTTGCTGAGGGATTAGATACGGATTGTTGAAGAGAGAAAAGAGTCCAGGATGACTCCAAGTAGATCAGTAAAGCAATTTGTGTAGTTTATAAGCAAAAAAGGCACGCTGTTACAAAACAAAGCTCTCAGGACAAGAGGTCAGGAGACTTGAGTACCTGCCTAGCACTAAACCTCACAAGCCCCTCTGAGTGTGGGCTACATCCTTGGGAATCAAGGTCCTCAACAACGAGACAAGAAGTTGGACCAGATAAACTCTAGGTGTCTTCAGCTCTCATATTGTAAAAGTCCATGAGTTAATTTTGCTACTTACAAAAAATCACCCTCAAATTTAGGGGAAATTTTTGTTATACGGAGAGATTTGCTATAATCACACAGTGATCAGTTTAATCACAGACTTATATGAGAGCACAAAGAAGTGTAGTTACTGAAGGTGCCAAGAGACCAACAACCCACCTCATTATCCATAAAATAGAGAGACAGTCTAATCTTTCTCTTGAAGATAAAAGACTGCAGAGGTCACTCTGCCAACAAAGCGCAGGCTGCTTTATTATGATTCATGAGAAATGAAAGTATTCATCTTGTGGAAACTGCTGTTACAAATCTGAAGGATTAATTCCATAAAGGTCCGAAAGGTCCAGGGAAAGCCTTAAAAATTCAGCAAAGCTCATGGTTGATAGTGTGGTATAAAGTCTAATGCAGGGAGCCATGCTGGTAAAACATTTTGTGTTATAAGTGTCCAATTTTCTCAACATGAAGGCCAAACAATGTTTTGTTCTGTTTTTCTTTTTTTAATTAAAATGCTATCATTCTTTTTTGTCAGGATATCAACTTTGTATCTTGTTATCAGGAGAAAGATGATCTTTCCCTGCTTAGTTCATGAAGTACCTCAACAAAGAAAACCCACAATGATAAGAGAAATATCAACATTGGAACAGAGAGTTAGCTAGCCTTAAACCACTCAGGAGGTCAGCCTTTAATAAAGGACCCTCACCAACAATTTATTTTACTCAAAGGTGATTTAGATTCCATGGGAGATGATTTGCAGAGCACTGGTGAAGTTTCTTCAAAGGATCAAAGCCATAATGGGAAGTCTGAACTCTCTCTATATACAACACACGCATGACCCACATGAGCTTCAAGGATGGAGAAACTATACAGGTGCCCTGCAACTAAAACAAACTGAAAGATGAAGAAACATATCTGCCTGTTTTTCGTGGATATATGTCTTGCATGAGTTACTAGTTACAATGGTGGCTATCTCAGACCCAGCAAACTAGCAGGAGGGGCCCAGCATTGAAGGTGTGCTGTGCCCAAACGGTGGCCAAGGGATGGGTGACTCAGCCATAGCTACATTTTCAAACATGCATATCTGAATGTCTGGAATATCACTGTTGCAAGTAATCTGCAAAGTTTTCAAGGCTGAATCATTTGTAAATCTTTCGCTGGTCAAGTCCTACTACAGACACCAAACAAAACAGAGGGCAGAGATTTCTCTAGGAGTTGTAATCATTACATTAAAAGGGATTCAGTTCACTTGATTTCCAATATGCTGGAATGTCCAATAATATCTTAGAACCAGTTATCAATCTTAATTAAATACTGAATGTTAATTCTCATCAGGTTCTCATTTTATAAAATGTGCAGCGATAGAAAGTCTCATTGAATAGCAGTGACAGTTCCAGCTCTTACAAGTGATATCTCTTTATTCTACCTCTTTGTTGCTTAGTCACTCAGTCATGTCCAACTGTTTGCTACCCCATGGACTGCAGCTTGTCAGACTTCCCTGTCCCTCACCATCTCCTGGAGCTTGCTCAATCGAACTCATATCCACTGAGTCAGTGATGTCAGCCACCCATCTTGTCCTCTGTCATTCTCCTCGTGCCTTCTATCTTTCCCAGCATCAGGGTCTTTTCTAATGAGTCAGCTCTTCATATCAGTTGGCCAAAGTATTGGAGTTTCAGCTTCAGCATCAGTCCTTCTAATGGATATGCATGGTTATTTCCTTCAGGATGGACTGGTTTGATCTCCTTGCAGTCCATGAGACTCTCAAGAGTCTTCTCCAACACCACAGTTCAAAAGCATCAGTTCTTCCGTGCTCAGCCTTCTTTATGGTCCAACTCTCACATCCATAGATGACTACTGGAAAAACCATAGCTTTGACTAAACAGCTTTATTGTCAAAGTAATGTCTGTGCTTTTTAATATGCTATTTAAGTTTGTCATAACTTTTCTTCCAAGGAGCAAGCGCCTTTTAATTTCATGGCTGCAGTCACCATCTGCTGTGATTTTGGAGCCCCAGAAAAGAAAGTCTGTCACTGCTTCCGTAGTTTTCTCATCTATTTGCAATGAAGTGATGGGGCTGGATGCCATGATCTTAGTTTTCTGAATGTTGAGTTTTAAGCCAGCTTTTTCACTCTTCTCTTTTACCTTCATAAAGAGGCTCTTTAGATTCTCTTTGCTTTCTGCCATAAGGATAGTATGGCTTGCATATTTGAGGTTATTGGTATGTCTCCTATGGCTCTATTCTTTCTATCACATATCATATTTATTAGAATTTCTAATTATATTTCAGACTCCAGGGAAGCAGAAATGAATCCTGTTTGTCTTTCTGTATAACACAGAGAAAGTGAAAGTGAAAGAGGAGAGTGAAAAAGCTGGCTTAAAACTCAACATTCAAAAAACTAAGATCATGACATTCAGTCCCATCACTTCATTGCAAATAGATGGGGAAACAATGGAAACAGTGACAGACTTTTTATTTTGGGGGGACTCCAAAATCACTGCAGATGGTGACTGCAGCCATGAAATTAAAAGACGCTTTCTCCTTGGAAGGAAAGCTATGACAAACATAGACAGCATATTAAAAGCAGAGACATTACTTTACCAACAAAGGTCAGTATAGTTAAAGTTATGGTTTTCCCAGTAGTCATGTTTGGATGTGAGAGTTGGACCATTAAAAAAGCTGAGCACTGAAGAACTGATGCTTTTGAACTGTGGTACTGGAGAAGATTCTTGAGAGTCCCTTGGACTGCAAGATCAAACCAGTCAATACTGAAGGAAATCAACCCTTAATATTCATTGGAAGGACTGATGCTGAAACTGAAACTCCAATACTTTGGCTACTTGATGCGAAGAACTGACTCATTAGAAAAGACCCTGATGCTGGGTAAGATAGAAGGCAGGAGAATAATGACAGAGGATGAGATGGTTGGATGGCATCACTGACTTGATGGACATGAATTTTAGCAAGCTCCAGGAGTTGGTGATGGACAGGGAAGCCTGGCATGCTGCAGTCCACAGGGTTGCAAAGAGTCAGACATGACTGAGAGATAGAACTGAACTGATCACACAGCCTTTAGTAGCACTTACCTATCTCAGATATATTTAATAAACACCTACTGAGTAAACTTACACAGATAAAAACATGACCAAATTAGAACTTCTTGTATTAGTGAAAGAAAATCAGAAACAGAGGTAAAAAACAGCATGAACCTCATTGTTTTAGTTTGATTGTGATTGATAAAAACTACTCAATATTACTGTCAAAGTATCAATATTCATATTGATCATACTTCCTTGAATAGTCTGAGGAAGGTTTGGTCACCTTTTTGTTTTCTGTTAAAGGCCAGATAATAAATATTTTTCAGCTTTCTGGCCAAGAGGCAATACTGAACATATTAATATAGATATATTTTATGATGATTTAGAGTTATGCTGATTTACTTTGCTGTACAGAGGAAACTAACACAGCATTGTAAAACAACCATACTCCAATTAAAATAATAATAATAATAATAAAGATATACTGTTAACCAGTTAACCAAAATGTCAACCATCAAAAAATGTACAAACCATTATTTGAAAAAGAGGCAAAGGGCCAAACCTGGCCCTCCCTCCGGACTATGGTCTCTGATCCCTGTTCTGAGAAGATGATTCTGCTGACTCACAGTGATGGGATGAGGGCTTGGAGCTGCTCCCTTGTGCTAGACTCCCCTTCCTCAAAGCTGCATTCCTCTGGATTTACCAGCTACAAAATTTTACTAAGAATATTTGGTCTATAGGCTGTGCACATGGGTAAAGTTTCTCATTATAGTCATTCATTCATTCACACGTATCATCACACATGTAGTAAATGCCTAGGTAACTCCCCAGCAATCTTGCTCCTTCTAACAGGCCTCTAATTCAGGACTACAGACCAGGAACTCCATCCTCTCTCTTCCTGTCCTTCTCCTCGCTGCCTCGGGACCCTCCTTGGCCTGACTCAGGCCCCTACTTCCTGCTATACCTGTTCCAAAGGTTTGTAGACAACAGTGCTCAAGGATTATATGGAAAATATATTCTTCTAATTGCTGCTAGTCCATAGAACACATGGTGTTCTCATACTGTAATTAACTAAAAGGCCCCAGAGAAAAGGAAACCAGTCTTGCTAGCTTTTTTCATCCTACATGAATAAATATTCAAGGTGAAGGGAAAACCCATTTCTTTTGTTTTCTTGTTGCAATTAAGCCAGCACAGTTTAGCCTGGTCTGCTGCAGCAGGAGAGAGGTTTTCATTGGCTTCAAAAAGGTCATACAATTTCAGTTATGCATGATAAACAAATCCTAGAGGCTGACAGTACAGCATGGTGCCCATATTTAACAATGTTGTATAATACCCTTAAAAATCTGCTAGGAAGGCAGATCTTACCATGTGATTTTCATCACAGAAATAGTTTAAAAATAAAGAGGTGGGAAGAAAGTTTTGGAGGTGATAGGTATGTTTACGGCATTGACTGTGGTGAGTCTCACAGGTTTATACTTATCTCCACCCTCATCAAGTTGTATACATTAAATAAGTACAGATTTTTGCATGTCAATCATAGCTCCAAAGTGACTAAAACAAAAAATGTCTGGGTAACTCATAGTCCTGAAAAGCTAGCACTTACAGTATCACCAACAGTGACTTGTGTGTTCTGAGGCTGTTTAACCACTTAAAAAACTTTCTTTTCATTTAAAAATATTATTTTAAGTAAAGAAAGTCTATTGAGTCAGGATTGCCTTTCAGCCTGGGGAACAATCCACTGGGGGCCCTCCCTTTTCCTTCAAGCAGCAGGAATAGATGGGCTGTTTCCTGGGGAGCAAGCTCTCTGCTCCAGCCACCTGTTATCACCTTATCAGACTCAGCCCATGGGTGTCAGTTTTCTGTCCCTATCTCTTCTCCACCTATCAACCAGTGGGATCACATAAAATGAAATTCAGAACTTGCCACTCCTCTGCTTAAATCTTTCTGGGGAGTCCTCTTGCAGGGAGCCCCAGATCCTGAATGTGAACCTGTGACTCACCATGGATGGTGCACAGCTGGGCCCCTGGCACCCCTTCCCCTCGTCCCCCCATCATATTCATCCTCTGCCTTGACCATCATGTCTCAACCACAGCGGCTTCCTGTCTGTACTCTGAACTCACTGCT
This sequence comes from Neotragus pygmaeus, assembly GCA_006410875.1. Taxonomy (NCBI): domain Eukaryota; kingdom Metazoa; phylum Chordata; class Mammalia; order Artiodactyla; family Bovidae; genus Neotragus; species Neotragus pygmaeus. Next base: position 386,741 of record SJYV01017206.1, on the reverse strand, counting down.
CTACCTACCTGGAACGATCTCGTTTTTGTACCTGGCTATCTCCTATTCATCTTTTTATCCCAGCTTAAACATCATTTTCTCGGGGAGGAATTTCATGAGAAACCCACAAGAGAAAAGAGCCATCTCCCTGTCCTTGTTTTGGGAGCACAGAGTCTTAGCCACTGGATCACCAGGGAAAAAGTTTAGCCACTTTTTACCATTCCTGGACAACCTGCTATCCGCTTGCTTTCCATAATGGTGTTCCGTGTTGGAGCGGTTATCATGTTTGCCTCATCCAGTTGCTTTCCATATATTTAGCTTATTCAATCTTTAATAAATTCCTCTTAGATAGTCTCTAATTTTAAAAATATCAGTAAGGATAAAAGCAATGATTTTCTGCATCTCGATTTCAGAAGAGTAAATACCTTAAATTTATCTAAATAGTGAACAGCAGGTTCCCTTGAATGACAGAAACTGTAATTCCACAGAGAGGTCCAAGTGTTACCATAAAACACTCAGAAGTAAATTTTTACACAATTCTCAGATGAAATGCAAAACTGAGAGCAGAAAATGTGCTGAGTTTACTGAGTGTGGTCCACGGGCCCCCGTCTCAAATGCAGGCACCCTTATAATTCATCAGCTAGAGACACTTCTTCCCCCACAACCCAAGATCCGAGACAAATGAATCTTACTTCCTTTCTTATTCTGTCCCACTTATAGGTTCTCACCTAATGCCTTCATCTCCTTTAACCTTTTATTACCTCAAGATTAGAGCAGCTGGGGACTTAAGAGATGTCACCAGAACATAAAGAGAGGGGGTTACTCTTTGTTGTATCACATTTTGATTTGTGTGATATATACCAGGACTGTAATTTTAAGAATTATAATTAGGATAAATGTTAATCATATTCGTCAAAGCAGTTACTATTTTAATGTAATCAAATAAATAAAATCTCTCTCTCCATTTCTATTCTTTTTCTCTCCTAAAAAACAGCCGGAAAATACTCCCCTGCTGTTGCATAGCCAGAGGAATAAATAACACAAACATGAAAAGAACTGATAATGATCAAAGTCAGTTACTTACAGTTCAGTCTATTATCCTTTACAGAGGGTGGTCTGAGGGTTGGGGTTGGGGGTTATTCACCACCTTCAACCATGGGTCAAGGTTGCATTAACATTTGGGGAGGGCTTGCATTGCAGTTTACAAACAAACATGTTCTTTTCTGCCCTGTTTTGTTTTGTTTTTTCCCTATATTTCTAGTAACTTACTTAGAGTTTACAGGGAAGCCTCAGGTGATCCTGTTGGTCAGGGAGAAACTGTTAATTTTATTTTTCAGATAGGGAAAAAAAGACTCAGAGAGGATCCCCAAGATCACATAGCTCAGATGAGGAAGAAGAGGGCATAGATTTGCTTTAACTCTAGTCTATGTCTCATTCTGTGTCATCTTTCTTCTTATTCTTCATGTCCTTCACTTTTCTTACAGTGTATAAAAAGTAGACTACTAGCCAAGTGGGGTCACCCAGCTCAGATGTGAGAGAGGCAAACACACATGGGATTATCAAAATATTTGATGGAGGCTGCCCTTTGGCTACCGTAATTCCAGAAAATCCATCAAGCAGGATTTGAGCAATGAAACTTCAAGGTCATGTAAATAGGTAACCTGGGAAGACAGTCAGTCAATGATTCCATGATTCCCAGAATCGGGAATAAGGATATTCCCAAATCGGGAATAAGGTGGTCAGGGAATAAGGTGGAATTGGGATAAGGTGGTCAGAAGACAAATTTGTCTCCCAGTCAGCCCTAGAAGGAAAAGCCTATGGTTAACACAGTGAGGATTGGCAGGAGAGGGTTCTGGGATGGCCTGGGAAGGGCCCACTGGAATGCAGTACCTGTGTACATCCACCAGCAGAAGACCTGGGTGCCTGTGCATGAACAGGATGGTGGGGAGAAAGCATGGAGGAGCAACACCAAAGAGGAAAACCTCTGTCTACCTTATTTTCTCCCTGGGGTGGTTCCTCAATCCCCAAACCAAGATTTATCCCTGGGGGGATAAATAGATGAAGATTGATAGATCTATGAGGAAACAAGGCCTTTGATCATCAGAATTTATAAATACTAGAGCTCCCAAATTTTGATTAGCCCAGAAAACCTGTTGATCCACTACATATATTAAGATGTGATCTCTAACTCTCAAAATCAAGAACCATGCCTACAGTTTTGTTTCAATTTCCTGTTTACATTTAGCAGTGATGAAGACATATAAGATAATAATAAAAGTGTTGGGTGGCATTAGTCTCAAGGCAAGAGTATATCTGCAACATGTTCAATGAGCCAAAGGTGAACAAAGAAAAGAGAAGGAACATTTTGAGCTTCCATGAGTAATCACTTTCCAGGAGGTCTACAGTTTGGTTCCCTGGCTGCAGGATTCAATTGGAATCTGTCATTTACGGGAAAGCAGGACCATGCAAAGAGTTGACTCATTGGAAGAGACTCTGATGATGGGAGGGATTGGGGGCTGGAGGAGAAGGGGACGACAGAGGATGAAATGGCTGGATGGTATCACTAACTCGATGGATGTGAGTCTGAGTGAACTCCGGGAGTTGGTGATGGACAGGGAGGCCTGGTGTGCTGCAATTCATGGGGTAGCAAAGAGTCAGACATGACTGAGTGACTGAACTGAACTGAACTGAACTGAGGACCTGAAGAACCTCACATCCAGACTGCATGTCAAAGGCTTTCATGGAAGGCCACTTGGATAGCATCTCCAAGATAGAAAGTTAATAACACAGTTGGTGAAGATTTCAAAAGTAGCTTTAGGTGGGCTGGATATTGAACACCAGAATGTCAATTGTTTTCACCATCAGCGCCTAAAAAAAGTAAACTTTAACAAAAAATGTATGCAATATGAGGACAGGCTGATGATGGTTATGTACATTTTGCTCTTGGCTAGTTTCAAGCTAAATTATTGGTGTGATCATTAGGATAATCACATATTTTTAACATAAATCTGACACTTTTGAGACTGAAAGGGAACTCAATTTATTATTATGCCAGGACCACACGTATAAACTAGAATCATTGAAAGCAACCTGGGATGCATGGTCTCCAATATATCACTGTTTTAAAGATGACACAGATGTTCACACTTGTACTCTTTTTTGGAAACTGTTTATTTTTATCTGATAGTGAGAAATCTTGTCAGGCACTGGAAGCATTCAGAATTAATTTTATTGAAATATAGTATATACATTTCTATTTCTGCTGTGCATGATATATAGTCACACTTCTGGATTTTTAAATTTGGATGTAAAGAGAATGATTGCTTCACCCAATGATTAGCATCTAAACGCTGGTTACTCTTTAAAGGAAATGTCTCTGGTAGAGATAAAAGGCCAGTGTTTATTGGAATACTTCCTGGTCCTAACTGGAAAGACGTGACTGTGGGTTCATCACACTGGCCTAGAGCTGGAAATAAATTGAAACCCAGTGATTAAAAATGCAATGGGTCTTTGTGAAGGGGACTGTGAAACAAAAGCTATCCCAATCCCCTGTCAGTCTGCAAAATGACTGTGAAAAATGACATGTGAATCATGGTAGAAAGGACTGCAACCACTTAGACACTATTAACTCCACTGGCTTTGACCATGAAGAATAACAGCAGAATGACGCATGGGAGTTGGGATCATAGGCGAGAGCCCTGCTCCATCACATTCCATGACTCACAACTCTATGCCCTTTTGCTTAATAGTGGTGAGTTCAGTGCTTTGACACAGATAAATATGTTCAGGAAACCTTTCTAGTTGGTGCTGACATCAGCAACTAACAGTTTAGCATGGACACAGCTAAAAGCATGGGGAAATTACAGAGGATCGAGGTGGTGTTTTTGGTTGCATTAATTCATCCAGATGTACTTTTTTTTCTTTGAAATTTACATAGTACTAATGGATCTTCATTTGACCACATTGGGACAGTGCACAAATACTTAATAGATGCTATAAGCACTAGTTATAGCTTTGAAGTTCTGCCTTTACAGGAGGGAAGAACAACGGGATCGATACTTCAACCTACTACATGACTTCATTTTCAACCAGTTAGTGAAATTATTATGATGTTGACTTAAGGGAAGAAAAAAAAAAAAACTGAGGCTAAAGCCTGTAACAAATTAAAATTTGCCCAATGGGTGAGTTTGCATTTGAAATGATATTTTTGTCTCCAAACTCTATTTCACATTTTTTTTTTAATATCAGGAGTCTACATGTTTGTTTTGTTTTCTGTCAAGGGCCAGACAGTGNAAAAAAAAAAAAACTGAGGCTAAAGCCTGTAACAAATTAAAATTTGCCCAATGGGTGAGTTTGCATTTGAAATGATATTTTTGTCTCCAAACTCTATTTCACATTTTTTTTTTAATATCAGGAGTCTACATGTTTGTTTTGTTTTCTGTCAAGGGCCAGACAGTGAACGTCTTTGGCATGTGGAGCAAACTATTCACCTCTACCACTGTCTCTGGCAAACAGCCACAAACAGGGGGAGAAAGGTGGGTGGGGCCACAGATGCCCACCTTGCCCCTTCCTTCCAAGTGATCAGCAGAAATCAAAGCAAAACAACAGCAACAAAGCCCAAGGAAAGCAGCAAATTAAATAAACAAGCAGAAGTAGGCTTCACACTAGTAGTTTAGTATATATTACAATGATGCCTTTTCAATACCTCCAGTTAACACACCTGGATAGGAAACAATCATGTTTGCCTAGGATTTTCTAAACTTCTCTTTCGAAGTCCTTCCCCATCCTCCACCTCCTTGATATCCAGTGCTTTCCTACTGGCATCAGGGTTCTCTTCTCAAAATCTCCTCAGCCCTACCCTTCCTGACAGCATCTTACTTTCTAGAACCTTCTTTTTTCCGCTTCCCATTTTAAAAACCTATTCAAAACAGTATTACCTAGTGGAGAGGAAGATTCAATAATTTTTACCCACCTCAGGGCACCTTACTCCAGTACTCTTGCCTGGAAAATCCCATGGACGGAGGAGCCTGGTAGGCTGGAGTCCATGCGGTAGCGAAGAATCGGACACGACCGAGCGACTTCACTTTCATGCATTGGAGGAGGAAATGGCAACCGCCACCAGTGTTCTTGCCTGGAGAATCCCAGGGACGGGGGAGCCTGGTGGGCTGCCGTCTGTGGGGTCGCACAGAGTCGGCCACGACTGAAGCGACTTAGCAGCAGCAGCAGCAGCAAGGTATCACTGACTGAAATAACTTCATGTGGCAACCTTAAAATCATTGCACTTTAGTAAGTCACTTCAGTCATGTCCAACTCTTTGTGACCCTGTGGACTACAGCCCACCAGGCTTCTCTGTCCATGGGATTTTCCAGGCAAGAATACTGGACTGGGTTGCCATTTCCTCCTCCAGGACAAATTCCTCACCCAGGGATCTAACCCATGTCTCCTAGGTCTCCTGTGTTGGCAGGCAGATTCTTTACCACTAGGGCCACTGGAGAAGCCTTAGTAAAGTCTAGGCTGAGTTAAATTCAGTAACTATAGGTCTCTATGCTGGATACTGGGAATGGGAATATTTCTAAAGAAAGCAATGTATCTCTAAGACCATACAAATATCCCATTCATTTGTTGAGTCCCTAAGTCATGTCCAACTCTTTGTGACCCCACGGACTATGGCCCACCAGTCTCTTCTGTCCGTGGGGTTTCAGGCAAGAATAGCAAGAAGGGTGGAGTGGGTTGCCATTCCCTTCTCCAGGGGATCTTCCCGACCCAGGGATTAAACCCTCATCTCCTGACTGGCAGGCAGATTCTTTACCACTGACCCTACGGACTGTAGCTCGCCAGGCTCCTCTGTCTATGGGATTTCCCAGGCAAGAATACTAGAATGGGTTGCCATGTTCTTCTCCAGGGGATCTTCCCAATCCAGGGTTTGAGCCTAGGTCTCCTGCATTGCAGGCAGATTCTTTACTACCGAGCTGTCAGGGGAGCCCATTATTAAAAAAAAAAAAAAAAAAAAATTAGGTTATAGTAAATTCGCTCCCAAGAAGCTATCTCAAAAAATAATTCAATGGAGTTACTGTATATACAAAAAACAAAAAAACAACCCTCATTGCAGTGTTTGATATGATAGCAAATTCACTATATTAAAATATACTAACTGTCTTATAATAGGGAAATAGTCAATGACAAAATACAAATATGTTGATATAGTAGGAAACTATCAAAATCATCACCATGAAGACTAAGAAGAAATACCCAGTAGTAAGCAAATCATTGGGACAGACCTGTGGATGATTGATTTGGGACTAAAATCTCTTCTACAACTCAAATAATGTCATAAAATCAACCACTAACTGCGTATGAAGGATCTTCATACTGCATGAAGTTTCATGTTTCAGTATGATCCTCGTGCATTCTGTATAGGTATAAATGCTTGCATATGGAAAGAGGAAATAAACTATGACTTTTCTCATCCTAAACCCTTTAACTAGAGAGGGAGATGTGAACTGCTGAAAACCACAGCGTGGGTAAGAACTCTGTCACATGACTGAATATCCTTTTTATCATTGTCAAGGGAAATACCTCTCAACGACACAGACATGCAACAGCTCTTCCTTTATTTGCATTTTTTTCTTTCATTTTGAAGCCTATTCCCTCATTCCTCAGAGGGTAGTTAGCAATGCAATAAATTAATTTGTACTTTGGCGTGAACTCTTTAATCCTGTTTTGTTCTCTCACCTCCCAATCAAACACACACTCTCACATTTGCATGTATTAACATAATGAAACATTAATTACATAGTGTCTAGGATAGAACCAGCAAAGCGCTTCAATCAATCTCAATAACTTGCATCAGGAAGGCAAAAAACGCTGCCCTGCCTTATCAGGACCACATAATAGACACAAACACTGGCTCGGTGCCTGTTGTGGGTGTGATTTATAACCAACTTCTGAAAACAAAAAGCAGAAAATTACAAGGAGACTAATCAATAACAATTATCTTAATGATAGATGGACAAATTTTATTCTTTTGTTGGGCGGTATTGCCCGTCTACTGGCTTGTTTGCAACAGGGGATAAAGATTAAGCAGACTGCTCTAGAAAACCAATGAGGTCTAAAAATGCCTGATTCCTGGGCTGTGAAGACTAGTTATATTATCTGATTTCCCTCGAGAAAGTGTGAGAGTTTGTCTGAACAAGCGAAGGTGTCTTCCAAAGCCTCTCACACAGCCATTTCCTAACCCTTCTAGACTGTTCTTGGTCTTCCTGGTCTCTCCCCACACACACATGTTCATCTGCTTTAGACGGTCTAAATTTCACCAAGGCTATCCTTAGAGCTTATGCCAGTGTGTGTTCTGGGTGACTGTTGCTGAACAGTGAGAGTTTTTAATTATATAAAAATTCTTACACTAGGGTACTGGGTTTGGAACCCAGCATTCACAAACATTTTCAGTATTTTACATACGTGTGAAGAGTTTTTTATAAATATCAGTCATGGCAGCATGCATGAATTTGGGTCTGTAGAAGCCCTGTTCTTGCTGGATTTTTTTCTTAGAACCATCGAAGATTAATAAGTAAAAAGAAAAAGAGGTAAGCAAAGGGTGCTATGGCATTCCTCAAAGGCTACACCTCTACATGGTTTCTCAGTGTTGGAACTACTGACATTTTGAGCTGTATGACTGGATAATTTTTTGCCAAGGGAGTTGACGGGTATATTGTTGAAAGTTTAGCAGCCCTTCTGGTCTCTTTAGAGGCCACTGCCCTTTCCTCTCCCCTTCAGTAATGATAATCAGAGATGTCTTCAGGCCTTATTAATGCCATGGGGAAGAGCAAACTCATCTCCAGTTAAAAACCACTAGGCTATCCCTTTCTGTACAAGAATTACATGCAATGTTCATTAAAAAAAAAAAAAAGGTCAGTAAAGATTATAGAAACTTATTTGCTTATGTAAAAACTATACTGTTATTAACTCTTCTTTGAAATAAGTAGAAGCTACTCCATTTTAAAGTCAATATTTTGAGGCATTTATAAAACACTGAAAGTGAAGAAATCTAAATTCTACTCCTGATAATCCCACCCTGAAGGCATGGCCTTGGGCAATGAATCCTCTTCTTTTTTTATTTTTTAACATCACTTCCTTCCTCTGCAAAGTGAAGAGCGTGGACAAAGTGATTTCCTAGTCCCTGCCAGGTCGAATATTCTGTGGTTCTACCACTGAAAGAACTGATGCCTGTGGATTAGTTCTTGAGCTAGGACCATCCATGGATCTCTCAAACATCAGTCAACATGCAGCTATAAGAGTGGTAAATGTAGCTACCTTTAGCACAATTCAAAACTGTAATCCCCAAAGAAGAAAAAATTGCATGTGTGCATGCTCACTCGCTTCAGTTGTGTCTGACTTTGTGTGACCCTAAGGGCTGCAGCCAGCCAGGCTCCTCTGTCCATGGGATTCTCCAGGCAAGAGTACTGAAGTGGATAAACCTGAATATGTAACTCGGCAAAGGTGGGTATGTACCCTATTCCTGGGAATGCAAAGGGACAGAAACAGCAAGGGAGTGATAATGACAGCGATAATAATCATTTAGGGCTTCATTTCCTTAAAGACTTGAGCATGACCACCAACTAAGAGAAGAAACAGGCAAACAGACCACTAAATCCACTCCTAGACACTGCCTACTGTGCTAACACTTTCTCTTTCCTACTATAATAGTTTTATTCAAGGTAGAAACCAGATTTAGGAAAAATAAACAAACAGATACATACCTGCATACATACAATTATTAAAAATCCAATTTTCCCTGAATTTGATCCTGTGGGTGTAAGGTCTTGGAGCACGTGGTTTCTGGTTTGTAATTCTATGAGCCATTACTATTTGTAATCGCTTCTCCAAATAAACACTATTCACATAGATCCCTGAAGATTCTAGAGACCAATCTGCCCTTTTGAAAACTGCCACATCCTCGTTTGCATGAGAGATGCACCAAGTCAATGAAATCATCCTTCAGGACTCCCAACCCTGTCAACTATTGGCTACTGAAGCTCATCCATCCGTAGGCCTTCATTTCGGCTTTTTCAGAATGGATGTGTTAGCTTGTGCATTCCTGCAACTGCTCACATGAGTGCAAAATAAAATGACATGACACAGATACAACACTGTGATTCTCTACATCCAGAGACTCGAGTGACCTGCCTGCCAATATACCACAGTGTGTTCCCATTTACAATGCATTTATCTCAATAAAGACTTGAGGAAATCGTCTTTCATATAAGTTGCACCTGTCTCTTTCTGTTGCCTCTCAACACTCTTAGAAGATGTATCAAGATGCAACGATCCTTATATTTTCTGTATAACAATCTTGGGAAAAGAAAGGCAAACCACCTGGCCTTGAGAAACAGAACACATACGCAACAAAACAATACAGAGAAACACACACACGTGTGTGTGCCTGCACACGTGGTGAGATATCATCTAAGTGTCACTGCATTTTAGCTGCTTCTGGTGAAACAAAGAACATTATTTTGAAGGCTGCAGATACCAAGTAATGAATATCAGTAGCAGCTATTGAATTTTTTTTTCAATAGCTTATGACCACTTCACAATTACTTTCTATAAAGAAGGAGAGAGAGGCAGGGCACACAGTCATAATTCCATAGGAAAGACACTTATAGATCCCAGGAACCTCACCTTGGTCAACACAAAAACTAGACGGTTTTACAGCATCACACGGAACACTCTCAAAATGAAATCCTTCCAGTTTGAGCCAAGTTCTGATCAGGCTTTAGGAAAAAATAAATTGTTTACCATTAGGTGAATAAACTGCATCACTATAATGAAATGAGACTGTTGGGAAGATAAACAGCTAATTCATTGCAAATGCAAAACCACTCTTTCTCTATAAAATGAAAGCCACAATAAAATTGATGGGCCATGAGTTATTGATACATTGTTTGGGGTTTTCAAAACCCACAGATATTTTAAAAACCATAATCCAAATACAACCAAATCATAAAGCGTTGAGTAACCAGTGTGTACATTTCAGCCCTGCCCTTCCAGCCAGCATGAACAGCAAAATCCCCCCATTATCCTCTCCCGATCAGCTGTCTTTGGATACACTTCATGGAAAGTCACAGCTTCCAGATCTCATCTTCTTTCAATTTAGTGGATTTGGCCATTTCAACATAAAGAAATTAAAACCTAAAAGTAGATAAATAAAAGAATCTGTGGGTCATAAACCCACAAGCTGAGCAGTTTTAATGTTTAAAATCAACGTTTAATGTCCAACAGCAGGACTAGGTGGTCTTAGGTGAAATGTGGTCCATTTTCTCTTCAGAGATGAACAAAGCAAATAGGAAGAAGAAGGCAATCAGTGTGGCAGGATCCTACAATTCTGTTATTCATTACACTGCTGGCTACATCTTGGAACTGGCCATCCCATTTCTAAGTCTTTATCCCAATCATTTATGAGCCCAGAGCAGCTACAGACAAGTAAGAGATGCTCCTGTTGACCATATTACAAAGTGTTGGTCAGCAACAGTTATTTTCAAAAGAATGACACTATTTTCATAATCCAATAACAGTAAAAGCTAGAAGATATCTCAGGATAAAGAAAAGTAATTTTTAATTTACAGAACTTGTCACTGTGGATTGCCACTTCTCGGTGCTTTTTCCTGGAACCTAGTGTTGCTGCAACAACACATCTATTACCTCCAATATCATATCTAAGAGATGGTGTCTATCAAAACATATGAATACACTTTTTATCTTGAAGTATATGGGAGAGACTTCTATTTATTAGACTCTTAAAATATACCAGGGATTTATTTTAAGCAAGAGAAATATCAGGTGTGGAATGTTTCCCAAAGCTCATAGCTTTCTTTCCATAATTATGATTAATAATGATGGTAACACTTATATCAGCTCCCATCATTGCATGATTTTTAATCTGCTACTATGCACTATGCTAAATACCTACTATTTATTACCTAGAATACTCCCTGCATTCAACCTATAATTTAGCCACTACCATTATCTCCATTTTATAGATGAGCAGACTGTGGTTCAGAAAGGTCGCAAGACTTCACCACTGTCATTCAGCCAGTAAGGGAAAGAGTCAGCACTGGAGCTTGAGTCTTCCTGACTCTGGAGACTTTGCTTTTGATCAAAGAATTACACTTGGCCCAATTTCAAGGGAAGGGGTGGAGGAGGCATTGGGAGATTGGGATCAACACATACATACGATTAATATTATAGTAAGAATGTATCTGTCAATAGATAACTATGAGGACCTGCTGCACAGCACAGGGCACTCTACGTAATGCACTGTGGGGACCTAAAGGGAAAGGAAGTCAGAAGAGAGGGGTTCCATGTGCATGTGCAGCTGATTCAGGTTACAGTATAGTAGAAACTAACACAGCCGTTTAAAGCAATATACTCCAATAAAAATTAATTAAATAACCACTTTTAAAAAGGATTACATTTGGAGTTTGGAGACTGGAATTTCATTGCAAAAAAATTAAAATGTAACATAAAACTAATGAAGCTGTTTATACCTTAAAACACTTCCAGGATAATTAGAGGAAGGAGAGATACATACAAATAATACTTCAGAATCCGGTATGTTGGGAGGTATATGAAGGAATAAATAAAAGTGATTTATAGGGACCAGCAGAGAAGAGATGAGATGATGCTACAAATAGTGAAACTGTCTAAAATGAGGGAACTGTAGTGGAGAGAGATGGGATTCAATATAAAAATGACCATAATATGCAAGAATCACTAGATATCAGAAGAAGGAGAATGTGTTAGATTACAAAGTATTACAAAGTGGTTAAGGTCACAGACTCTGACGACAAGCGTTTAAACACAATCTCTGCCACTATCAGTTATGTGACACTCGCAAGTCACTTTTGTTTCCTCTTCCATAATTCAATTCTAAAGACCACTCCCCATCTTCTAAAGTGGTTGGAAATTTTTCAAAAAAAATTGTCTAGTGTAGACTTGTAGTAAATGTTCAACACTGATTGTGATCAACATTGGTCAAAATTTGATGACTCACTGCCACCTTGAGCTTGAGCAAGTCACATTACTTCTCTGCCATTCCATTTACTCTGTCTTTGAAATGGGAATGATATTAGAAGCTCAACCTGTTCTACTTGATGAAATGAGATAATATGTATAAAAAGATTCAAAAAGCATAAAAGTGCTATTACAAGATTGTTCAGAAATGGAAACTCAACCAAGAACATTTGATCCAGACAATGGTGAGGCATGTATGTGGACTGATCCCTTCTGAGGAAAGGAAGGTTTAAAGCTGAGGAAATGGTATCCATTTCATTTCCAGCTCATATTTCCTTTCTCTGTTGCCCTATCCAGTCTTTGCTTGTCATCTAAATTCAAACCATCTACGTCATTTGACACATTCAGTCCATATTGCTAGTAAAATAAAACCATCCTCTCCAACTATGAGATAATAGGAACAGTATATATTGGTCTCTGGCCCTATTCCTGGCACAGAGCTTCTGAACCCTTGTAATTTCTTAACGGAGAAGAACACTAGGAGCGTCTTTAGTGATAATATTGAATCTCTGATCCTGGTTCCTGACACAGAGTCCCTAAAATCTTTGCAATTTCCTGGGTGAAAGCAGTGCCTTTTATTCTAATGAAGTGACTCTTGGTGGGCTCCTCAATGGGGGATGGTCACCAGAAAAGATTAGCCATAATTCAGTTCAGTTCAGTTCAGTTTAGTCGCTCAGTCGTGTCTAACTCTTTGTGATCCCATGAATCGCAGCACGCCAGGCCTCCCTGTCCATCACCAGTTCCCGGAGTTCACTCAGACTCATGTCCATCGAGTTGGTGATGCCATCCAGCCATTTAANTCAGTTTAGTCACTCAGTCGTGTCTAACTCTTTGTGATCCCATGAATCGCAGCACGCCAGGCCTCCCTGTCCATCACCAGTTCCCGGAGTTCACTCAGACTCATGTCCATCGAGTTGGTGATGCCATCCAGCCATTTAATCCTCTGTTGTCCCCTTCTGCTCCTGCCCACAATCCTTTCCAGCATCAGAGTCTTTTCCAATGAGTCAACTCTTCGCATGAGGTGGCCAAAGTATTGGAGTTTCAGCTTCAGCATCAGTCCATCCAATGAACACCCAGGACTGATCTCCTTTAGGATGGACTGGTTGAATCTCCTTGTAGTCCAAGGGACTCTCAAGAGTCTTCTCCAACACCAGGTTAAAAGTATCAATTCTTTGGTGCTCAGCTTTCTTCACAGTCCAGATCTCACATCCATATATGACTACTGCAAAAACTATAGCCTTGACTAGACAGACCTTTGTTGGCAAAGTAATGTCTCTGTTTTTTAAATATCCTATCTAGGTTGGTCATAACTTTCCTTCCGAGGAGTAAGCGTCTTTTAATTTCATGGCTGCAATCACCATCTGCAGTGATTTTGGAGCCCAAATTAGAAGCTTGGAATTTTCAGCCCTACCGCCCATTCTCTAGGGGGAGAAGAAAGGCTAGAAATGGATTTAATGATTGATCATGGCTACAACCAAGAACAGAGCTGAGACTTCGCGAGGCAGTGCTGTGCACACGGGGGAATGAGGTGTGCATTGATCACCAAGGAGGCCAGCTTTGCTCAGATCATGGCATGGGCTGCTTTTCTGCTTCATCAGGAGCTCTGTCCATGAGTCTAGCGTTTGTTTCCTCCTGCAAAAGGTACATGAGCCTCAGGGGAAGTGTGGCCACCCACGGGCAGGTGTTCTTGGGTAATCAATTACAGACTACACAAGCGACTGCTGTTGATGAGGCCTGATGGGCAGCTGTCTACAGGGAATGTTTTGAAAGAGAATGGAGAGGATCCCTGGCAACCAAAAACCTCCTCTTAGTTTCTACTTTGCCATTTCTTTCTTTTCTGACAAAGACTTTCACTGACCAGCAAGGTGGGGTTTCAAGAGCAAACATTCTTGGAAGAAGCAACAGCTTTATTTAGGTTTATATTCTGATTGTTTCCTGAGATCAGCCTTTCATAGCAGGTAAAACTGAAAGAAAGCTGAGATTCCACCCGAGGAGAAAAACTTTATAGAGACGGTCAGATGGAGTTAGGGGTGCTCACCATGCTGGTGTACCTATCCTGACTCTGTGTGTAGCAGGTTTGAGTGACAATAAGGAGAAGACAGCCTCTGCTTCAAAAAGACTTGAGGCTACTACGAACAAAGAAAAGACCATGCTTAATAAGCAGGGGAATGACTGCTGAAGGACAGAACGTAAATAGGATGTCCTAATCACATTATTCTCTTGGTAAATCTTAAGAAGAATTCTAGAGGAATTTAAGTTACAATTTCAAGGTGAGGAGAGAGGAAGAATTCTAAGACTTCCATAGGAAATTTAGGCAAAATTTGTGAAATAAATGGAAAAAACAGAAACACCCCTCAGTTCAGGTGAACTAAAACTGGCATGGAGATTAGATTACAAATTGGGTATAAGAGGAAAACAGTATTGGGGGGTGCAAGTGATGGGTAGTCACTAGCAGTCTGAAACATTCATCATCATCTCTCTTTGCCTCTTCCCAGCCTACTCTTCACAGCTGTGACTCTGAAGATTTTCACTTCATAGAAGCCACCATCTCCAGTGCTGAGACAGAGCTGACCACGCAGCTTAAAGGGCTCAGGCCTGCAAACTGGAGGGTCTGGAATTAGCCATGTTGACATAAATCTGGAAATTAGGGTGCCTAAAGGTGAAGCTTAGGACCACTCATGTTCCCACTTCCAGAATTTGTCCTGTTTCTGTGATTTGGGCTTCAAGAATCAAGTGATTTTTCTGAACTCAAGAATTCACGTGGTAGGGACTTCTCAGGGCTCGGTTTCACCATCCAGAACTCAGATTGCTTTAAATACGGTCCTCCCATCCTTCCTGGGATAGTGATTTGGTTTGAAGGACCGCTAAAGGCATGCCCACTCCTTTCTAGGCCTTTCTCCTTTCTGTTCCAGCCTACCCTTCAGGTTCTATAATTCCTTAGTTTTTACCTATTCTCTGACCCACAATAATTATCCACTTATAGTAACAACAGACTTTGTGTTACCCATAACCAGTAGATCATCTGATTTTTATTTGTGCTGAATTCAGTGTCTAATTCACAATGGCTACATTCTGAATTCTTCAAACAGTTATTCATTGACTATAGAAATATTCCATTTGAATTTAATTTTTTTTTTTTTNATCATCTGATTTTTATTTGTGCTGAATTCAGTGTCTAATTCACAATGGCTACATTCTGAATTCTTCAAACAGTTATTCATTGACTATAGAAATATTCCATTTGAATTTAATTTTTTTTTTTTTTTGCTCTAGAAACTAGAGCAAAAAGACAAATATATGTAAAATATGAGATGGAAACAAAATTAACGGATCAATTCTAGAGCTCCAAACTGGAAAAAAAAAAAAAAAAAGATTTCTAGAACATTTTATGATGATAATGGAAGACACAAGACATTATTGAAAAACTGATTCAAGAAAATCTTCCAAAACTGAAGGACACACAAAACCAGATTAAATAGGTCTAATATCCACGGTATGATAGATATCCATAACAAGGGCTATCGAGCATGAGACTGTAGTAGGTCACTGCAGACAAGCAAAACATTTTGTACATTTCCAAATAGAGATAAAGAGACCAAGAGACAGAGAACCTAATAGAATCAATTAGAAAATGCATCAGGTTTTTCAGAAGCAAATGTGGAAGCTCTAAGACAGCAGAGTCATACCTGCAAACTGTGATCAGAATTTGATAACCAAGTTTACCTACTAATAGCATGAGAGGGTAGCATAAAACCATTTTCCAACACGCAAAGCTTTAATGCCTCACTCTTGCACCACCTTCAAATCCTTTCTCAGGAAACTACTGAGAGTTACAATCCACCAAAAGGAAAGAATAAAGAAGACAGGGGGACTTCCCTGGTGGTGCAGTGGCTAAGACTCCACATTCGCAACGCAGGGGACCCGGGTTCAATCCCTGGTCAGGGAACTGGATCCCGCATGCCACAACTAAGAGTTCAGACACTACAGCTAAAAATTTGGCATGCTGCAATTAACACCCGGTGCAGCCAAATAAAAGACATGAGCCACAGGACGTCAGTGCTGTCATACAGACGGGAAGAGGAGGAGCTTCTCAGAGTCGGGAAGGGAGACGCAGGGTCATAGTGGTACCTGCTGGGTGGCAGTCAGTCTTTCAGATTGGAGTAGGTCAGGAGCCTGTGGGAGCAAGCGCCTCAGGAAGAGACAATCCACAGATGCGTCGGAATGATTGGGAAGCGTTTGAGGCTAATAATGAAGAGATGGATACATTAAAAGTAAGGGAAAAAAATCATAAAAAGAGAATAATTAACTCCAGGGGGGGAAATTACACTGAAAAACAAAAGGAAGCACAGTATAATCTGCTTCAATCCTGTAGACACTGACCATCCATCTAAGCCAAAGTATGGTATAATTGCATTGGGAGAGTGAGGATGAGAATACAGTATAGAGAGAGTAGAGGTGAAGGGGTATGAAAGAAAATCAACTCTGTACTTGTCATAGGAGGAAGTCAGTAGATAACACTCAAGATGGAAAAATCAAAAAGACATAATGTATGTATATTACTTGGAGATATGGAGAAAGTTTCATAAAAATCAGCTGGAGGAATTCAAAAGTGGTTACTTCTGGGAAGCGGAGAAGAGTTGAGTTGCAGTGGCAAAGGAATGATGGTTTTATAACAAGTTTTGCAGAACTCTGTGTCTGTGTGTTTGTGTGTGTGTGTGTGTGTGTGTGTGTGTGTGCTCAGTCATGTCTGACTCAACTCCATGGACTGTAGCCCACCAGGCTCCTCTGTCCATGAAGGTTTCCCAGGCAAGAATACTGGACTGGGTTACCATTTCTTTCTCCAGAGGATCTTCTCAACCCAGGGATCAAACTCCTGTCTCTCAAATCTCCTGCACTGGCAGGCAGATTCTTTATCATTCTTTACCACCAACTGTAGAGCTCTTTAAATCACATACATGCACAATTCTGATAACAATGAAGGCAAAATGCATTTTACCTAATTCTAAAAATTATTTGAGTACTTCTACAGCCAGGAGACTATTATACTTGTAGAAAAATCAGGGGTCGAGGGGCATGAATGAGGAGGCTTTCTGTGACTTTAATAATGGTCGCATTTTTCCTTGGTGAAATCAAAACCTTCCCACCTTGTCTAAGGTCCATGATCTCTTAAAGTCAATAGTCAGTTCACAGATCACGAAGCTTTTCTCTCTCCAGGTAAGACACCATCTGAGTGCAAAAAACTGGCTTCCC
Source organism: Neotragus pygmaeus (assembly GCA_006410875.1). NCBI lineage: Eukaryota > Metazoa > Chordata > Mammalia > Artiodactyla > Bovidae > Neotragus > Neotragus pygmaeus. The sequence continues at coordinate 369,443 of SJYV01017206.1, read as the reverse complement.
ACAACTCAGGCCTGTTTTCATAAAACCCAGTGCCAAGCTGATAAGGTCAAATCCGACCTGATCTTTTAGACTTGGGACAAACACCACGGGAGCCCCCCACTGTCCTGAAGCACAGTCAGTTTGCTTATAACAAAGTTATTTTTAGAATTGTGTGAGTTTGTCAGGAAAACAGAAGGAACAGCCCCACAATAAATTATTCACTTGAATGCCTTTCCAAATTGAAATCCAAAAGATTGCAAAGTACAGAGTTGTAAGTACATAGGAAACCATCTGAAATAATTTCAGATCTGAACATTGCCATACGGTCATCCTGCTGATTTTCATGGATGCAGCCTACTCGTGTGGATAATATGACGCAGATGGGCCAGTGGTGCTGGGGCCCTCTGCCAAGGCCAGCTCTGCCCCAGCCCACCTCTGGGGCCCAGATACTCTGCGAATAATCTGGAAGGATCATGTGTATATTTTTAAGGGGGCTGGAGGAGCTCAAGAATGAACAGAGAAATGTGTACATAACGTCAGCTACCCTTCAGCTATGAAGACTCCCATGGTGAGTTCCATGCGATTCATCTATAAGGTGACTGACTGCCAGAAAGATGAACTGATTTGCCACAGTCAGATGCTGGCCTTCTCTCAGCCAATTACAAAGGGAGGAGGAAGAAGCCAAAGCCAGAGAATCCTGTGGGAGAGACCCAAGCATGTTTAGAGCTCAGAGAGAGCTGTACATCACTTTCTTGGTTAAGGGACATCTTTCCTTACCCCGTGTGTGTGTGTGGGCTCCGTCGCTTCAGCTGTGTCTGATTCTTTGCGTTCCTATGGCCTGTAGTCCATCAGGCTCCACTCTTCATGGGATTCTCCAGGCAAGAATAGTGGATTGGTTTGCCTTGCCATCCTCCAGGGGAGCTTCCTGACCCAGGATTGAACTTGCGTCTGCCTGCATCTCCTGCGTTGCAGGCAGATTCTTTACCCACTGAGCCACCTGAGAAGCCTTTCCTTACATCTCATTCCATCTTAATTTTCTTCTCTTTTCCCCTGTGGCTTTCTGGTAGGATATGGGGTGCCTTCCTGGTTCAGAGACACCATGGGACACTATTTCTAGGTCTTAGAGACTCACACTTTTCTAGGAAGGCCTTTGCATCCAGTGTGATAGCACTTTCAGATGCCAATGAGTTAGCATGAGGGTCAAAACAGGGCATGCCCATCTGCACAAATTCTGGATCTATATTCCAAGTTGGAATACAATTCCCAAATTTTAGTAGCAAGCGACCAAAGATATAAAGTACCCTTTTGTTCACTTTAAATAAGATCCATTTGAAAATGGTTTTCACCACATCATTTTTAAAAGTCAGTTCTATCTAGATGATGGAGTTATAAAAACCTCCACTGGGGAATAAGAGCCTATAGCGTCAGGATTGCCTTTCAGCCTGGGGAACAATCCACTGGGGGCCCTCCCTGTTCCGGCAAGCAGCAGGAATAGATGGGCTGTTTCCTGGGGAGCAAGCTCTCTGCTCCAGCCACCTGTATCACCTTACCAGAATCAGCCCATGGGTGTCAGTTTACTGTCCCTATCTCTTCTCCTCCTATCAACCAGTGGGATCACATAAAATGAAATTCAGAGCTTGCCATTCCTCTGCTTAAATCCTTCTGAGGAGTCCTCTTGCAGGGAGCCCCAGATCCTGAACGTGAAGCCGTGACCCACCGTAACTGTGGTCCAGGCACCCACCCCATCTTCATCCTCTTTAATCATCATTTTTCTACCACAGGGGCTTCCTATCATCACTCTGAACTCAACATTCTACCTACCAGGAATTATCTCCTCCTATTTGTGCCTGGCTAATTCCTATTCCTCATTTTACTTCACCTTAAGTATCATTTCCTCGGAGAAAAATGTCCTGACAGGCCCACAAAGGAAAAGAAGAACCTCCCTCCAACATGCTCCCCTATCATGGTAAGTGTTTCTGCTTCCTTAACAATCTGCAGTCAGTCATGGATTTGTTTGTGTCTTTGGAAGGCTAAATACTGATCTCCCCTACTGAACCAGAAATGCTATGAGAATGGCTTCTGTTTCTTACAGTTACCTCTCTACAGCCCCAGCAGACTGTCTGGTGTATCTCAGGGGTGTAATAATAATAGGCTGCACAAACAGGTCATCTTTCTCTCTGAGCCCCTCGACTTCTTGAACTAACACAAAACAGTCTCTTCACCACTTCCTTTCTAGCTACTACGGGCCTCAGTATATTTTTTAAGTTGATATTTTTTTTTTTCTTTCTCCTTCTGGGAAAGCACCTATAGAGAGTTGAATAGTGGCCCCTGCTTCCTAAAATTTTACAACCTCTTAGAAACTCAGACTGATCTTATTTGGAAATAAGGTCTTTCCAAATGTAATTAAGGATCGCCCAATGAAGTCACCCTATGTATGGCCAACAGGTCAAATGTGTCCGGCAGTGTCTGACCCTTTGTGGCCCTTTGGACTGTAGCCCGCCAGGCTCTTCTGTCTGTGGGGTTTTTCAGGCAAGAATACTGGAGTAGGTTGCTGCCCTCCTACAAGGGATAGTCCCAACCCAGGGATCAAACTCACGTCTCCTGCATTGGCAAGCGGATTCCTGCCACTGATTCACCCAGGAAGCCGTCTCTGAGTATCCTTATAAAAACGAGAATACAAAGGAGAAAGGATATAGAAACACACACACAGGTCATAGGAAGACAAAAATAGAGACCGGAGAGCTGTAGCCTCAAACCAAATAATGCTTAACATTGTAGAGACCACCAAAGCTGGCAGAGAGGTAAGGAAATTTCCTCCCCTACAAGTTGCAGAGGGACAAGGGGCCTTCAGACTTCTGGCTTCTATAACCATGAAAGAATAAATCTGTGCCATTTTCAGTCACTCACTTTGGGATCATTTGTTATGGCAGTGTTAGAAAACATAGTGTCCTAAGAGCAGCAGCTTTATTCCGCAACCTGGATGACTTCTTTTCACAAAGTGACTGAACAAGAAGCTGACACAGGGATAAGAGTTCATATTTGGCCATCATTTACACATCCGTAGAGCAGCTCCAGAAATAGAATCAAAGGATTTTAAAGAAGTCATGATAAGTTATTTTGTTCAGCCTCCCCCTAATACCAATGCCTCTGCAGAGCATCCCTTCCAGATGGTTCCCTGGTCTCTGTTAAGAAACTGACTCTCCCACAATCCTTCACGGAGGCAGAACCTTTAGGGGAAACTATCTATGTGTCCTGTAACCCCCAGCAGATGTGAGACTAACACGGATTAGTTGATTGCTGAAGCTTCAATGTGCCTCTATAACTTCGAAGAAGCAGCTTCAAAGAATGGCAACACTGTGGTTTAAATGCTGACAAAATCTTGCCCCAGCTTCTTTAAACCTAATTCAATTTTTGCTAGAAAGAAATAATAGAAATATTACTCAGTGACATAATTTTATTCAATTATTTCTGCCCCAATCCCTGCGGCAACTGAAGAATGGAGTCAATTTTCATACTTGTGACCAGCAACCCAGTCAAATTAAATCAAGTCAGCTAAGACTTGGTGAGCACTTTTCTTTGGATAAATATTTTATTGGCCTGAAACATGGATTTAGAAGGTATGCCTGTCATAGCACACAACTCAATGGATCCTCATGAGGTGGAGCCCAAACACAGATGAGAACAGAAACTCACCAGCCGCCCCCAGTTCCCCTCCAGGCCACTTCCAGTCTCTGCTACGCTCCTGGCAGCCACTCTCACAACCTTCATCTCATTAGACTAGGTGGTACATACAGGCTATTATTTTTGTCATTTTTTTGTTGTAAAATGTAAGTAACATAAAAGGTATCCTTTTAACCATTTTACAATGTATAATTCAGGGGCATTAAAATTCTGCCTGTTCAAATGTGATCTATATGGACTCATTCAGGATGTAGTTCTGCGAATGGCCTCTTCCATTTCGCATTTGCTCAAATCATGCTACATTTCTGAAAAAGACAGTAGATAAATGTCTTGTACGTATTCTATCCACTGAAAATCAACACCAGTGAAACTCTACAATGGGTGGTTTTATGGGTTAAAAGGCCCCTGGAGACAGGTATTATGCTGGTGTCCATTACACATAAATGTAGTTTAGAGCCTCTCAGATTACTCCCTCGGTGACCACCTGCAATCTACGGGCACAGTGAAACTGCTTGTGGTTTCTGAGCGATGAAGGTTAAGATCCGCAGAGACCGCAGGAAGCGCTGTGGGTGATCGCTGTTGGACTGGAGGTTACAGGAGCCCATGAGTAGATGGACCTTTCCTTTCTGGAACAGATACAAGCTGGAAAGGACCTTAATTTTAACCAGAAAGAGGTGAGGAGTGACCCGAGCCTCCAATGCCATAATAATGTCGATTAAAGGAAAGCTACCCTATAAACCTGAGTTTCTGATTTATAATGTATGCTGTTTTAAAGGCTCTATGACATACAGTTATAATGACCTCATATAAAACATTTTTATTTAGTTTTATGGGCCTTGTTCTGCTAAATATCACATTCCCTTCTGCACCAAAGCTTGTGGAAGGGTCTTGCTCATCCTGTTTATAGGGCCTAGACAACTCTTGGCCCATCTGCAGAAGCGCCCGGGATTTCTGCTCCCGGGGGCCCTCTTGCGGTCGGTTCTCACCAGGGAGAGGATTTATGTGTGTGCTCGGCTACTTCTTCAACTGTTGATACAGAGGAACAGGCATTTCACGCTGTATGGGGACAGAACTACAATACTCTGTTTCCCGGTCACTTGTTATCACGTTTAGATTCCCACCTAAGGATCTATTCTCTGCCCTGGCTGTGAAGCCTTAAAATCTGCCTTAAAGAATGACCAGAAAGCATCCAAGTAAAGAACTGTTTTGAGATAGAAAAATGGTCACCTCTGATTGAACTTGTAGACTGCTCAGAGTCAACTAAAGGGAAGTAAAATTCCATGCATGTGAGAAGAAGGGAACTGGGGCAGTCTTTATAAGGATCAGGAAATCATAAGGGAGATGGTGATTTTTTTTTTCCATGCTAGCCCAATACAAAATTCTGTCTTCATGCCTCTTAAAAGCATTTCTCAGGTAAAGCTTTTTTCTGGGAGCCAGGATGGACAAGGGTAATTGTAGAGGGCTCTTAATCGGGCATCATTCTTATTTATCATCACCATCTATCACACAAAGGACCTTGCCAAGCCCAACACCCTGACCTTCCATCATAAGCGACGTGGGAGCCTACAGAGGCTTCCATGAGCAGCTGCCACTGTCTTATCCCATTATGACTTCAAGGGTTTCTTTGTCGTCTACGCGCTCGGTACCAGGGAGGTCAGAAGCGCCCCTCTGTCCCTCACTGTCCATCACCATGTGATGGGTGGGGGAGAGAGCAGCTCAGAGTGGAGGCGGGCACGGAAGCCTGGGGTTCATAGGTGTAACTGACTGCCAACATGACAGATGCTTGTTTCATATGCAAAGGAGGAAGGAAAAGAGAAGCCCCCCTGGGGTCCCAGCGATCCGGGGGCAGGCACAGCCTGCGGGCACGGGGCAGGCGAGCCAGGGCCTCCAAGGGCCCCTGTGGGGGCGGTGGGGGTATGAATCAGTAAACAGGGAACTGAGAGCAGCTGGGGACCCCAGGCCTGCATCTGCGGCCTAGTCCTGAGCAGAGATCAGAGTCACAGAGCTGGAGAGGGCTTTAACACATTTACGTCGTTCCTTCTTTTTCACACGTGGGGAGACAAAGACCCTGAAGGGTGACCTGCTGCAGGTCACACACCCGGTAGTGCCAGGGCTATAGGGAAAGTGCTAGTTGCTCGGTTGTGCGAGACTCTTGGTGACCCCATGGTTAGGAGCCCACCAGGCTCCTCTGTCCACCGGATTCTCCAGGCAAGAATACTGAAGTGGGTTGCTATTCCCTTTCCCAGGGGGGATCTATCTTTCTGACCCAGGGATCAAACTCAGGTTTCCTGCATTGTGGGCAGATTTTTACTGTCTGAATCAGCAGGAAGTGAAGTGAAAGTGAAAGTAGCTCAGTCCTGTTTGATTCTTTGCGACCCCATGGACTTTACAGCCCATGGAATTCTCCAGGCCAGAATACTGGAGTGGGTAGCCTATCCCTTCTCCAGGAATCTTCACAACCCAGGAATCAAACCAGGGTCTCCTGCATTGCAGGTGGATTCTTTAATGGCTGAACCACAAGGGAAGCCCAAGAATAGTGGAGTGGGTAGCCTATCCCTTCTCCAGGGATCTTCCCAACCCAGGAATCAAACCGGGGTCTCCTGCATTGCAGGTGGATTCTTTACCAGCTGAGCTATTAGGAAAGAGAACCCAAATTGTCTGACTCCTTAACTAGAGCTCCTGGTACTGTATTCATGGCTTCCCAATCTAGAACAGCTCTTTCAAGAGCAAATCAGTTCAGAATGTCACGGGTGACTGGGGTGGGTTGAGTCTGTAGATTACACACTTAGATTCCATGAGAGTGGGCAAGAAAATTAAGCATAGCCAATATATCAACCTAGGGCTATTCAAGTGCAAGAGGGCTGTTTTAATTAGGAGTAGAGAACTACAGGGACTTTCAGGGGTTCTATAAAGTGAGACTCCATACAAGGTTACCCTATGACAGCAGGAAGTTACTATTATGGTGATGATTTGTAACATTTATTCACACGATCAAATGTCCTAACCAAATGAAAAACTGGATACTTTTATCCTAAAAATAATCCTTATTCTTAAGAAACAGGAAATTGAAACTGAATGAAGAAAGGATTCACTGTCATGCTTTCCCTTCCAATCTCCACCCCTCCCCCTGAAAGGCAACCATGAAAGAGAAATAGATGGGAGAAAAATGGGTGATAGGTAATGGAATTATCAGTACACAAAGTGTCAACTTGGAAGGAAGCCTTAATTAACATGCAAGCATTGAATCCTTTTAATGGAATAACCAGAACCTAACAAACAGTCAGTAATGCAGTATTAGAATTAGAGATGAGCGTACCTACAAATAATTAGGATTCAAATGGATGAGGTGCGTATCCAAATTATCAGAGAGTCTTAACTCAATCACTCACCCTCCAGATAGCATCATTCCATCCCCTAATATATCACAGCAATCTCAGTTCAGTACACAATGCTCTTCCATTTCTAAACCTTAAAAACAAAAACAAAACCCCTGCATAACATCTCAGAAATGTTACAGAGCTAATTTTTAAAACTTACGGCCCCAAACCACTGCTCTCATCTCATGTTTGCTTGCTCCCTTTCTTGCTTTGTCTGTTTAGCTGGGTTTTGTATCAGTAGGAGCATAAAGCTCGTAAAAATTTTCAAAGAGTAAGGCAATGCAATCAAAGCGTCCCAAAGGTGTATTTTCTAGAAGTATTGTCATGGTTCCTAAAGGGTATGGACGCCACCTTCCTGTGGCCCCTGAGGTCAGACAGATTGATTTTCTCTGCCTTTCTGGGAAAGTATCCTCCGTATTGCCATCTGGTAAATAGGCTGAGAATAACCATGGCATTTCTCATGTAATTCCACGGCACAGATTATACATGACCCATACAAAGTCCTTTTTAGTACTCTGCCAGGAACACAGCAGAGGTTCAGAAGTAATTTTTGTAGAGACTAAAAGTCCCCAGATAATGGTTTATAGTCTTAAAAAAGAGATCAGGCAGTTAAAACCTCCCAGGATCTGCTCCCTCACATTTAGTGTTTTCATCTTCTTTTCTGCATGAACCTGTAACACTGGTCTGCCCGAGCAGAGCATGTGTTTTGATTATGCACAGCTGGCTAGTAAGAACCAAGTGCCTCCTCCTATTGCACTTAGCCCAGTGTCACGTGTAATTACAGGCTTAACACTTCCATTCTGATGATAATGATGACTGCAGTAATAGCACCACTGGTCAGGACTAAGAGACCACAAACAACCTGAAATGCAAAACTTGCCCAAGGAGGAGCCACCTCTCCCTTGCTCTGGACTCAACACAACAAAAATGATCATCTCAATGAAAGAGGCAATGAAACACTTCCCCGCAGGAAGCTGAAACTAAAAGTTTCATCAAGGGGGGGCGGGGGAGGGGAGATGCTGCTCTAGGGAGTATTTCCTGTCTCCTTCATGCTGCAGACTTGGCTTCAAAATATTAACAGGCCATTAAGCACCCAAGATCCTGAGAGGTTCCCAGGTGACCAGAGTGTGTCTTAAAGCTTTGACCTTCTTGCTAGGTTTTTTGTTCTCTCTCTTTTGCTCTCTCTTCCTTGCAGAACTGGAAAGTTCATTCTTGAACAGGTCACTGGTTTCCATGTTTTATTTGAACTCTGTGGGTCTTTGGTACCAGCGCTCCATGTGTTTGGTAAGACCAGCAGGGTGAGTCCATGGAGGCGGAAGTTAACACTGTTCTTTCCCCCCCCCCCCCCCCGGCCTAATTTGTGATGGTGTCTGAATAGGATCAATTAGAGACAAAGCACGGGAGGAACCCTGAGCCAGAGAAGCTGAAAGAATGGGGCATCCACTTCCCCACGTCCCTGGGCACTCTCCATCGACAGAGCTTTCAGAAATGTCCTGGCTAGGCACTAAAGTGGTTTTATGTCCCAAACGGCCTCTCTCTCAAATTAGGAAAATTAGTTCAAAAGACAAAACGACGGAATGGAGTGAGCTCTGCTTCTGTCTGAGGACAATATAAGGAGTGAGAGTCAGGAAGCCTCAAGAACAGCAAAGGAAACACATTTCAGTGCGAGACAAGGCAAAGCAGTGACACCTCGGTGAGCTCTCAGGAAAGAGGTAACAGGTCCCAGGAGGACCTTGTGGGACTCCTGGGCACCAAAGCCTTTCTCTGTCCCCTTCCCTAAGTCTGAAAGTGAAAGTGAAGTTGCCAAGTCCTGTCCGACTCTTTACAAACCCATGGAATGTAGCCTACCAGGCTCCTCCATCCATGGAACTTCCCAGGCAGGAGTACTGGAGTGGGTTGCCATTTCCTTCTCCAGGGGATCTTCCTGACCCAGGGACCAAACCCAGGTCTCCCACATTGCAGGCAGACAGTTCACCATCTGAGCCACCTGGGAAGTCCAAGTCTGAAAGGGCAGGTACAAACAGTTGCTAATCAGGAACAGGATGGGATGTGGAGACAAGTGAGGCAAGGTCAGAAAACAACAGCGCAGCCCTGAGACAGGGCTCTGGATCCCCTCAATGGATGTGCACGAGATCTTTGAGTTCTTTTGTAGAACAAAATTCAGTTCAGTTCAGTCTCTAAGTCATGTCCAGCTCTTTGCGACCCCATGGACTGCAGCATGCCAGGCCTCCCTGTCCACCACCAACTCCCAGAGTTTACTCAAACTCATGTCCATTGAGTCAGTGATGCCATCCAGCCATCTCATCCTCTGTCATCCCCTTCTCCTCTTGCCCTCAATCTTTCCCAGCATCAGGGTCTTTTCCAGTGACTCAGTTCTTCGCATCAGGTGGCCAAAGTATTGGGGTTTCAGCTTCAACATCAGTCCTTCCAGTGAAAATTCAGGATTGATTTCATTTACAATGGACTTGTTGGATCTCCTTGCTGTCCAAGGGACTCTCAAGAGTCTTCTCCCACACCACAGTTCAAAACTATCAATTCTTCAGCACTCAGCTTTCTTTATGATCCAACTCTCACATCCATAGATGACTACTGGAAAAACCATAGCTTTGACTAGATGAACCTTTGTTGGCAAAGTAATATCTCTGCTTTTTANAACAAAGGTCCATTTAGTCAAGGCTATGGTTTTTCCAGTAGTCAGGTATGGATGTGAGAGTGGGAATATAAAGAAAGCTGAGTGCTGAAGAATTGATGCTTTTGAACTGTGGTGTTGGAGAAGACTCTTGAGAGTCCCTTGGACTGCAAGGAGATCCAGCCAGTCCGTTGTAAAGGAGATCAGTCCAGGGTATTCATTGGAAGGACTGATGTTGAAGCTGAAACTCCAATACTTTGGCCACCTGATGCGAAGAAGCGACTCATTTGAAAAGACCCTGGTGCTGGGAAAGATTGAAGGCAGGAAGAGAAGGAGATAACAGAGGATGAGATGGTTAGATGACATCACCGACTCAATGGACATGGGTTTGGGTAAACTCCCGGAGTTGGTGATGAACAGGGAGGCCTGGCGTGCTGCAGTCCATGGGGTCGTAAAGAGTCAGACACGACTAAGCGACTGAATTAAACCGAACTGAATAACCCTTAAGAGATCTTCCATATAGCTCAAATGGTAAGGAATCTGCCTGTAATGCAGGAGACCCAGGTTCGGTCCCTGGGTTGGGAAGATTCCCTAGAGAAGGGAATGGCGACCTACTCCAGTATTCTTGCCTGGAAAATCCCATGGACAGAGGAGCCTGGCAGTCTGCAGTCTGTGGGATCACAAAGAGTTGGATGTGATTGACTGCACTAATAACCCTTATACTAATAGGATGCCAGGTAGCAAAATTTCAGAACATATAAACTTTACTACTGCCTCAAACTTCAGAATGCCCATCTTTTTTTTATCTCTCAGATACTATTAAATGCAACTATCTTTGCCATGGATGTTGAGTCTGATAACAAACTTTTCGGAATTCACCGATAAAAAAGCTATCCCTAATTTGTCATTTCCTCTGAATCCCTGACATTTTGATTAGCAAATTCACGAATGATCAAAGATACCTTAAGATAAAATAACAATGATTTCATAGTTCTTCCTCCCAAAAGCACCACCCTGCTGCCATCAATGCTGTTACCCCAGTCAAATCTAGGGCAGCGGGGAGTCAGATACTGTCTCCTCGGCTGGCTCAGAAAAAATGACTGAATAGATGCCCTCAGTCCCACGGCAATTTCCATGGCCACACAGGATTTCCAAATATGATCCCAGCATGCAACCACCTCTAACCCAATCCCCTCACAGTTGGCTGAGGGGCAGGGACTTGGAGGATGCTTCAGATCGACTCGTTGTCTAAGAGCAGCAAGGTTCACAGCTGTTCAGTGAGTTTGTAAATATCACAGTCCACCCTCCTCATCAAATTTTGATACCGACATCCCCAGATTCTATATAATCATGGAAGATCTTCCTGACAAGTATGCTGTAATTCTGTGAATTTGTTTTCCCTTTAAAGTGGTCTCTTTTTTCTCTTTTTTCCCCTTGGGAAAGAACACACATTCACTCAGTTACTTATTTATGCATTTATCCAAGGACATATCCAACAGCACATGATTCGGTCCCATAACAATACTCACATCACTATATTTCCTAAACCCTGGAAGGGTCCCTTAAGACCTTCATCTTTCCTGTAGTTGAAAATCTGTATTTTCAAGAACCACAAGTTACACAGCAAAATAAAAATAGGCCAGAGTTGCCAAAAAGGTTGGAAAAAATTACCAACTCTGTAGATCATAATCTGATAATCAAGATACCCACAGTGTTTTAATCCTCATTAAATCAGAAAAAAAAAAAGAGAGAGGGAAATCTCACCAATTCATCCTCCCTAAAAGCAATTAGGTACTATTTCTCACAATAGGTCATCTCTGATGCAGATATATTCTTTAATGAGGCAGAAAAGTTAATATTTTTCTCTAAAGGATGAAAGAGAATCACAGTAAGCAATTTCCTAGGAGCTCAACATCACTGGAGCAAGTACAAATGCTGGGTCTTTTTGAACACAGAGCATTTCAGATTGTTCAAAAGCTGACTGCTGTAACGAGGCAGAAGGAATTAACATCGTTTGGTTGGTTCTAGAAAGTAAAACATGCACTCATTCCCTAAAATAGGTGTTTTTCCAATGTGTATTTGGCTTTGGGATTTGGAGGAAGCTTACTAAAATTCCATCTTAAGAAAAAACTGCTTTGTATTTTATAGAAACCTCATGCACACAGTAAGGCTACAAGTAAAGTCCTTGATGGCTTGTTGCTGCTCAGGGATGATGTATTATTATATCTCTGAGCTGTATTATATCTCATATATATTATGTATTATATCTATTATATCTCCTTGCTCTTAATTTCTAATGGCTTTATTCCTTCCTAAAGGATTTCCACTGAATTGAGGGAATCATTTCGTGGTAGCAGCAGTGGCGGTACACAAGATACCCAATTCAAACTATGCTCCTAAATTGATTTCTCCCTTTATTTAAAAACTAGATTCCCTTTCAAAGCTGAGTATGGTAGATGACCTTATTGTAAGAGTGTGAATTCAAATTAAACACAAAGCCAAGAGCAGATGATACCCTTTAATGATAATGAAGAGAAACACAGAGAAATGTAAGAAGGTGTCTGTTATATCCAAAATAGATTCTCAATCATACTTCCAAGAATGTCTTCCAGAAGGTTTAACCAGCTGTTTCTCAATGGAACCTCTTGGATCAATGATTAGATTTCATACTCAATTTTTATGTTTAGTAGGATGGCATTTGCAAATTCTCTATTTAACAATACACTTGCTCCTAAATCCTTTAAAACTCTGTTCTGAAAACCCTTATTCTGAGCACTGAATGCATGGATCAGTGGTAGCATGAAGGCATATTTGGAGGAAAATTTTAAATAGAAGAAATTTTTAATGGAATTTCTTGATAAATACACACATTAAGAATATCTGCATGTAGATTTAAAATGACTATACCTTCAAAGAGTGAGGCATCCTTACACTTCTATTCAATTACACTTCTATATCTAATAAAGAGCATAATGTGGGATCATGCACGACTCAGAAGGATTTCTATTCCACTATTTATCAATTAATCTAAACACATCCACTGCCCAGATTTACTTAATAAATATGATCTATTTCTCTTCCTTCACTTCTCTTCTTCAACCAAAAACTAGGCTGTCAGGTAGTAACCCAAGCTTTACAGGATGTGTGGAGCAGAGTGAGAGAGCTAAATGGAATCCATAATAGCTAATCCCAAAGCCTGAGACCAAAGGCAAAACAGAAAGACCTGATCAATTTTGTTCTGTCTCCAGAATAAAATATCATCTGAACCTCAGTGTCCTGAAGTTACCCGTACACTTAGATCCAGCGCTCTGCAAACACTGAGAATTCTGTGCCTGGCAGGGCTTCAGGGCCCAAGTGTAACCTCCTTCTAGAGGGAAGACACAAATAATCAGAAGCACACATACATGTTCTAAGAGGGTAAGGTGAGGGAAAGTCCGCTGCAGTGGAAAGAGTGACTCAAAGCTTCATGAATGCCAGGGTGTTTGACCTGGGTGTTGAAATAAAAGAGGTATTTGGGAGATAAAATCAGGCACAGTGATGGCATCTTGTTACTGGGGCTGCAAATAAAGGCCACATTAGCGTGAGGCAGATTGCGTGGGACTGCCAGGGCCCACGGATGTTGACTTCATGGGCTCACTGAATCAGAACACCTGGGAAGCTGGTGGCTAACATTTAGGTTCTATATTTTTCTAGCTCTGTGAGTGTGAGGCAGGGTCAGGAATGTGTTGCACAGAGAGGTTCAGGGGTTAGTGCGGGGGGACAGAGGATGAGGTAAGTAACACTGAAGAAGCAGTTGGCACCAGCTCAGCAAGGATGTTGGAAGTGCAAGGAGTTTGGGTTTTACTCAGCAGATGGAATAGAGGTTTTATATATCTACACGTATATATATATATATATATACAATTACTTATTGATTTGGCTGTGCTGGGTCTTGGTTGAGGCCCACGAGATCTCCAGCTGTGGCATGTGAACCCTTAGTTGGGGCATGCGAGATCTAATTCCCAACCAGGGGTAGAACCAGGGTCCCCTGCACTGGGAGTGTGGAGTGTTAGTGACTAGACGACCAAGGACGTCCCAGGAATAAGGATTCTTGGTTACTCTAAAAACCCTTACTATCAGGAACATTCAATTGCCTATTTGTGAGCTTAGGAATAAAACTTCTGAGTAAAAGGTGACAGATACAAAGCCATGTGCCCACACACATACCCACACATCTCCACACACAGACACACATAACCAGGAAGTTTACGATGTTAGCAATGATACTTATATGACTATTTCAGTTACAATGGTTTTCTTCTTATATGACAAAGATAGAGTTGATCCAGAGGGAGGTATGGAATGAGTTATCCACCTAAAGGTTGAAGGACTCGAAAGGGCTCTCATCTCTATCACTGACTTGGACAAATTAAACTTTTGGTGCCTCAGTTTCCTCCCAGGTGAGAACACCTGGAAAAAAGAAAAGCCTGGTAAGTATCAAACAGACAGCAAGAATCACAAGCAAAAAGTAAGTAAAAGGCTTCCAAATATTAGTATGGAGTCTGTAAAACCCCATATTATACGGAAAGGCATATTCAGCTAAGTGTTTCCAGGGGATACGTTCTGACTCCTGAGTTCTAGGGAGATAATCCCATTGTCAATCCCTTTTCATTATTTTTTTTATTAAAATGTGTAAATGGGGCCGGAGCTTTCCTGGGACTCATTGGTCTCAGAGAAGCCCAGGTCCCAGCGGTGACTAGCAGCTAATCCCTCCCCTCCCACAGCCACAAGGACGAGAGCAGATGCGCAGAGGAAAGAATCAGCAGCTTGTCACAGAAAATCTAAATTACAATAAAAGAAGAAGGTGCACCAACATAAAGTCCCAGCTGGAGAAGAATCTTTCTCAAAAACCTATTTAAGACCCATCTTCGTATGTTGAAAATATTTACAAGTTACCAGTCTTTCACTGAGGCCCCCATGAAGTGCTGGCTGTCTACACAACCAGGCTGTGCCCTGCCACTGGGGTCTCCCCAAGAGAAGGGCCGTCAGTCTCTGGCACGCTGTGGATTTATGATCATAACCATCAATCGTGTGCTACTAACTACCATTTCAAACCCACTTCCCCGTATCTTTTAGGTTCATAGGAGTAAACCTTATATTTACCCTCTTGGTATCATTTAGGGTTTCTTGTTTTTTCTCTCCTTTCCTCGAAGTCATGAACAGCTAGATTCTGTTCTTTGGCCCTCTCTACCATCTGACATGAACAGACTACTGTCATTTAATACTTGATGAGGATCAGGAAGCCAGAAAAGCCCAAATATGATCCAGCTAAATAAGAATTAAATAGCACACTACAGTCTGGGAATTGAATTTGCTCAATTCATTCTCATAAAGCAATGTAAAGTAGCTATTTTTAACCCTCATTTTATAACTGAAGAAATCAAGGCCCAGAGAGGTTAAGTAATTTGCTTAAGATGTCAGAGTTAATTTGGGGCAGCGTCAGAACTGTGACAGGTGATGTCTGAAAGAAGGGGAGGCAAGGAAGAGAGCTGCGAAAGTCATTCCTTTCAACCTGCCTCGTCCAACTTTGCAGCTGACCTCCAGGAGTTTTCTCTCACACGAGATCTGATTTTCCAAGCTCCCCAACCCAGGGAGAGATAAGCGTTGATTCCCCAGCAGGTGTCACTGTGGTGTATGGATGATCCTTTCCTCAACCCAGAAATTGCACTCTCTACCCTTGGTACATAGAGCTAGTGGAAGCAGGTTATTTGAAAAGTAGATATTTTCCAATCTGATTCTTAGGTTTGTAGGCAAAGAAATCTGAGCACAGAAACATGACTTGTCCAGAATCACGTGCCTACAGACACTCAAGACTCGGAGATGAAGCTCCTGAGACCCACTGCTCAGGACCATTCTTTAATCAGCTCTGCCTTGGCACTACAGTTCTGATGTTTAAGGTTCTTTATCTCCAACAACACCTTCCACAATTCTCTACCAACTAGAGAAAGCCTCACAAAGCAATGAAGACCCAGTGTGACCCAAATAAATAAAATAGAAAGTGAAAAACAAATGTCTTCCATAGGGTAGCACTGAGTTTGGCCAAACAGCGAAAATCTGAAAAAAGAGGGCAGAGTGGGGTAAACTGGGTCTCCCCCAAGTGATATGTTCAAATCCTAATCTGCGGACCGGGGAATGTAAACTTACTTGGAAATGGGTCTTTTTTTTCCCATCTCCCTCCAATGTTGTAAGGTGGATGTAATCAAGTTATGAGAAGGTCACACTGGATCAGGGCAGGCCCTGAACTGAATGACCGATGTCCTCATACCAAACAGAGAGGAGATACAGAGGAGAGAAGGCTCTGTGACTGGATGCGAAGACTGGATCATGCAGCCACAAGCCAAAAAAATGCCAGAGTGCTGGGAGCCACCNACACTACAAAAATTCTCTGGAATCTAATACATCAATTTATGCAACCTCTTTCAAAACTCACCAACATAAATGTTTATATTCATCATACCTATGAATTTTTCCATGTTTCTCAATTTACTCAGAGTTCCTCTACATTTTTGTAGGCTACCCAGTCTTCCATGAAATTTTCCAGGCTTCTTATTCAATAATTTTTTGAGTTTTAATAACCTTCTGCTTTGAAATTCCACAGCAAATGAACACTTAATTATGAGCTATCTTACTTTTTTTTCCCCTCCAAATTGCTCTATGTGATTTAGTCATATTGCCCAACAGATGGCAATTTCTTTGAAGTTCAAGCTCCTCCCCAATCCTTAGAAGGTATTCAATAAATGCTTGCCAATTGATGGCTAATAAAGATAAAGCGTTTGCTTTAGTGTCCTTGGCCAAAACTCTGTGTGTTTGAATCTGGACTAATATGACTAGTTTCTGAATTAATATTCTAGGTGCCTAAGGCTGAGCCTAATTTGAATTAAAATTTACATAAATTATTTTAGTCAAAATAAATGCACAGTGCCTTAATATTTTCTGAGTTTAGGATTTATTGGAGAGGTTAATAAGTTACTGTTCCTTAGTGTGGAAGCGTAGTAATTGGAATGTTAAATATTTCATATTTTTAAATAACTATACAAAAAGAGATACTATTATTTGTAGCATTCTGAAAATAATACAATAGTTGAAGTAGCCTGAGGTCTTGGAAATAATTTTGGTATTAGAGTCACACAGATCTGGGTAAGTCAAATTTTAACTTTATTGTCTGGTGAATTACAACCACTTTAAGATATCGTGTTTTCCTCCATACAATGAGGTTATCACTATTTGCGTTGCAGAGCTATTGGGTAGATGGCAATGAAGTGACTAAGTCACCTGCTCAGGGTCTCAGGAGCACTTACTGTGCCTACCTCACTTCTCACTCTTTCAGTAAATATTCCTTTAAGAAACACTAGAGCTATATGAACCTGAGAGGAAAATCTATTAATCACCCAACATACTAAAAGCAAGAAACAAAAACATCACTGATCAGTTTCAAAAACATTAAACACCAACCCCATGGCTAGCCACATCTGACAATGTACTCAAGGAAATGGTGGGCCATGAGACCCCTGGTTTCATCACAGTTTGGTGGACTATGAAACTGCCTTGGGTCAAAGATATTTACAAAGCAGAAAAACTGAGAAAACTCATGGCTGGTCAAAAAGAAACAAAGTGTTGTAAACTCCATGCACTGTTCTCTGAGTTCTTAGCTTGCTACATTGCTTTGAAGACAGCAATCCATTCTTACTCTGAACTGTCAAGTTTTCCTTTAACAGTCTCATGTTTCAACACTGAACCTCTGTCCTCTATCCACAGGACCTGTAGACTCCTGATTTCTAAAGGCATTTAGATTTTAGGTTTCACTACCAATTCTCATGAAACACCTTAGTATCAATATTTGGGTCTGAATTTTAGAAATTTTTTGTTTGTATTTTTCATTCTGTTTTTTAACAGTCCATAGTATCAAGAAAAAAGGCTTAGAATACATTTCTTAGTAGTATATGATCCCTACTTTTATTTGCAAAAATAGTCACATGTTGTAAAAATATTTAGCTAATATCCTCACAGAAAAATTCAGCCTTTTTGTCACTTGAGCAAATAAGAGACCAAACTGAGGCCTTTTTTTAGAATCAATTTTAAAAATAGGTTTGAGCAATGGATTCATTTGAAGAGTAAACGTTGCTGGAGGTGAGGTGTGGATCTCAATCTAGATTAGTTGCAGTCTAGAGCTAAGAAGAGTGAAAAAAGATGGTCAAGATGATGAGTAGAACCACAACAGACATGAATCTTGGAAGAAAATTACACAGAGAGGTTCCGTGACCCATGTTCCAAGTGTAACGAGAATGGCATCAAGTTAGATTCTATAGATTAGTCTAAGCTCTCATCTTCTCATTGAGAAATTCTCGAGAAGAGAGAATAAGCAAAAAGTTGGCAAAAATATGATCCAGGAAAGCTGTGAGAAGGATTGGTGCTAGGATTTCAGCCCTGGATAATGACTGATTTATCTTCTACCCTTTTAATTCCACCTCAGATAGACTCATGACATTCTTAGAGTGATGTGAAAAGTTGTTCATGGATTATCCTGAACTTGTTTGCCATGCTCAAGAAAATCTTGCACGGTTGAGAGGAAATATGAAAAGTTGCCCTATGGTGAGAATATTCTGATCTAGGGAGGCTCTGGATCTTATGAACTCTGATTAGACTATCCTCTAGACTCTGAAGTAATCTGGTATTTCTCGGCTTTAGACACTGTTTTTGGAAGTGTCAGAGCTAAAATGACCTCCATCTTACACATCTCACTTGGGTTATGCAAACACCATCAGCTCTTTCTCCCATTCTTTAGTAAGAAAATAGAATTGAACAGTGCCCCCAAACAGGAAAACAATTTTTTCTTAAAGCTTAGACTCAATGTGTTATAAGGAGTTATATAAAGTTCTGTTGGAACAAAGGCCAATGTAAAAGAGATTCTGGTAAAGAATGTGAAAATTCCCTATTATGTTGCAGCCCAAGTAGCCACAATGAGATGGAGCAAGTAGGCTAAACAACCTAACTGGAATGACCACAGCCTGACCAGGAGGAAAAGTACCAGTGGAAGTATGTTCTGAAGGAAGTCAGAGTGAACACCAGAGGAGGCTTCAGGAATGCAATGCCCAGGGTGTGATGAGCAGGTAAGTCAAGAGACATCGGCGCATGCTGAGAGCACAGATGCCCTGGGTGTGGGTCACAGTGGACTCACCTTCCAATTAAGGCGGGATTGTCTCCAGCGTTGATGCTGTTTCAGTCACCCTTAAGCCTTGAGGAGAAGGCCTGGATTGTGTTTTCTCTCATATCAGCAGTTTTCTAATATAGTTATTCTAGAATATAGAGCTTCTTTGTGCTTTTAGTAGTTATCCAAGTACATCTCTAACTTTCTCAGGAAGGAGGAAGGCCTCATAAATGTTAAGAGCAGGGACCTTTTCCAATTTACCTTTTAATGCTTTCCACCTTGCAGGACTGTGTTATGAAAACAGAACCCAAATGATAAATATTTAAGAAATTAAGATCAGAGAAAGGAAGAGAGGGAGGTGGGAGAGTGAAGGAGACAAATCCCACCACCCCAGTAGTTCCCAGGCTTCCCTTTAGACTAGCTGATGGTTCTCTTGGAAGGGAAACATCACTTGAGTCTGCTATTTTTCCAACTTATCTAATCTATATGACATTCACTTTTCCCCCATGAGCCTAATACTTCATTTATTCATCCACTTATTTATCAAAAAATCTCTGTTAGGCTCATTCTGTGTGCCAGGCACATCATTATACTCAGGCCATAATAATAAGCATGAGAAATTGGGTCCTTGTTCTCTTGGAACTTACATTCTAATGGAAAAAGAAGAAAAAAAAAATCAATCATTTAACCAACCAACCAGAAAAATATCAAGGCCCTGCAGAAAATAACATTAGGTGGGATGATGGAAGGTGACTGAGGATGACAGAAGGCCTTTCTCAAGAATACAGGAGAAGGCCCTCCAAACAGAGGGGACAGAGAGTGCAAAGGCCCCAAGGCAAGGAGAACTCTGAAGTGTCCAGAAAAGCATATGGCTGTTGAGTATATTAGACTGGGGAGTCTAATATACAAGGTGAGCTGGAGGAATACAACGGGACACACTGTACCGAGCTTTGGCAATCTACGTGACTGTCACCCCACACACCGCAATCCACAACATACACTCAGGGAGATACTGTCCTTTAAACACATTATCAGTCAATCGAATCAATAGGTCAGTGTAAAATTATGAATTATAAATACTTGCTGCAGGCCAAAAAAAGTTATAGTATTTATCTAGAGAGAGATTTTTTTTTTTTTTAAGTAAAAGAAAGGCAAAGGAAAGATTAAGAGTTTGGGGTTAGCAGATGCCAACTATTATATATAGTTTGATAAACAACAAGGTCCTTCTATATAGCACAGAAAACTGTATTCAATATCCTGTGATAATAATGGAAAAGAAAAATATATATGTATATACATATATACACACACACACACATACTGTATATATAACTGAGTCACTTTTCTGCACAGCAGAAATTAAACATAGCGTTGAAAGTCAACTATAGGAAATGGCAACCCACTCCAGTGTTCTTGCCTGGAGAATCCCAGGGGAGCCTGGTGGACTGGCATCTGTGGGATCGCACAGAGTCAGACACGACTGAAGCGATTTAGCAGCAGCACCAGCAGCAGCGGAAAGTCAACTACATATCAATAAAATGTTAAAGACAAGTAAAGTAAAAAATTTAAGCATGGGATAATAGAAAAGCTAGTATCTTACAGTCACCTCCATCTCTCATTATTTAATTCTTAGAAGATATGGACATGTTCAATTCTATTGTATCAGAACACACAGAATTGTCTTCATTGAATTAAATTGAAGAGCAAGTATTATCTGTCTTCAGAACATAATACAGCTTTACCTATATACTACATTAAAAAAAGAAAGAATTATAAGCATACATCAACCTATTAGCGCTTGGAGGAATAGGCAAATACTGAATGACAACAGATAGAACAGTAGCTTCCCAAGTTAGAAAAGTAGGTTTGAAATTTTTGAAATAAATATTTCCTTTACCTTAAAAACATAATAAATTGCTGCAAATGGTGTTATTTCATTCTTTTTTATGATTGAGCAATATTCCATTGTATAAATATGCCACACTTAATAAGCCAGAGAAAAACAAATATCATAGGACATTGCTCATACAAAGAATCAAAAAAGAAAAAGAAATGAAATTATATACAAAACAAAAATAGGCCCACAGATATAGAAAACAAACATATAGTTACCAAAGGGGAATGGTGGGGGAGGAATAAATTAGTAACTTTGGGTTAACAGACACGTGCCTGTGTGCTAAGTGGCTTCAGTCCTGTCCGACTCTTGGTGACCCCATGGACTGTAGCCCGCAAGGCTCTTCTGTCCAAGGCATTCTCCAGGCAAGAACACTGGAGCGGGTTGCCTTGCCCTCCTTCAAGGGATCTTCTCCCAGATATTGAACCTGAGTCTCCATCAGCTTCTGGGTTCTTTACCACTGAGCCACCAGGGAAGTCTGGGATTAATAGATACAAACAAATAGATAAAAATAAAAAGCAAGAACCTTCCATATAGCACACATATTGAGTATAAAAGACTCAATATTTGATGAGGACCGATGAGGAAAATAATCTGAAAAAAATAGATATATATGTATACATAACTGAATCATGTTTCTGTGCATCTAAGCCTAACACAACATTAGAGGAAATCAACTCTACTTCAATTAAAATAGCATAATAATTTCACTTGACATGATTTGTGACATTAGTAGTTAAAGCAGATGCGCCACCTGTACACTCGAAGGCCTTTCTCAAAGTTCTCGTTTTTACTTTGATCCTGGACATTCTGAGTGCTGTGGAAACAATGAAAACAGAAAGCCCCACTTAGCCTGCCTCATGCCTTCAGCCCAGCTTCAGCTGGCACCAGCCAGATGGGGGAGTTTGCCCAGTTGCTACAAGGGACAGTAGGAACACTAGTCTTGACTGATGTTATGTGAAATGTCACAGACTTTTGAATTTGATCTTGGCAAGGCATGATGGAAACGCTCCAAATCCAAAGACTGTAGAGAGCTGTACAATCACCGCACAAAGGGACTGATGTGTTGCATATTGAATTCAGGCAATGATTACATATAATTGTATCATTACCATCATTACCTAGAGTGAGATTAATGGAAGCAACTATTCAGAAAAACAAGAAAGAAATTAGCTTTGAAGGAGCAGAATGAAAGATTTTAATTGTGAGAAGAATTCAGTCACATTTCAAAATTACTGGTTGTGATTCCATCAAACTCACAACCCCGCATCTTCTTCACTGCTTCGATTCATGTGCTTCATTTCATTTGTCCACTCGATAACTAGCAAAGGTCATATAGCTACCGAAAACAACCTCACCTCAAAGCTAACAAACCAACCTGTCCAAAATGTTTATTTTAATAAATGGTCAGAGGAATTTACAACACTTACTGACAGAGCCAATAAATGAAGTGTTTTCTTTGTATTGTGTGTGTGTGCCATTAAAATCAACACATCAGTAGCAAAACCCCCTTTAGAAGCAAAATAACACGGTACAGAGGCGAACTATATACATATTTCACATTAAGTTGAAAATTAGCAATTATTAGCATCTAAGATACCAGTCCAATTTTATTCAAATGCATTCATATAATTTGCATATAAAAATTCTATTGGTTGTTTTTTTCACCAGGGCTGTGTGAATTTTTTTCAACCTTAAATACACATAAGAAAGACTCTTCTTAGTCCCTGACTCAGTAGAGAAATGTTCTTGATCTATGGGTTCTGCAAAGGGACTGTACTGGAATTCTTGACCAGAAGGGCTTTGACATCTAAGGATACACGTTCCTCCCCTATCTGTCACTGTGGCTCTTAAGAGAGACTCAAAAGAATCTCTTGGAGGGGTTACGAACTAGATCAGAACACTTAGCTCTACATCTAAATGTAGGTTTGAACTTAGGCTATGGTTTAGAAATTGTTGCAATACAGACATTTTCTTAGTTGAGTTAGATCAATATTTCATTGATATTAAGTCATATACATATGGGTTTTCCTGATGGCTCATTGGTAAAGCATCTGTCTGCAATGCAAGAAACCATCTACAATAGTTTGATTCCTGGGTCAGAAAGATCCCCTGGAGGAGGAAGTGGCAACCCATTCCAGTACTCTTGCCTGGGAAATCCCTTGGACAGAGGAGCCTGGCAGATTTTATAGTCCATGGGGGGGTCACAAGAATTGGACACAACATAATGACTAAATCACCACCATCACCCACATGCATATACAAACTGCAACATAAATAGTTTAATACAGCGGGTTTCTTTGTAACAACTTCTGTACTCACCCTGCAAACTGAGGAGAATAGAAAGCTGCATATTCCTTTAGTCTGGAAGGAGAGTTATTTATAGCATTCAATCTATCCACTGCAGTATCACAACTGCTTACCCCTTACATGATATAGCACATTACATATTTCAAATATTTATTTTATATCTGTTTTTACAAAAGCTTAAAAGGTAGAAAACCCAGGAATCATGACTTTCTTTGATAGCAAAACTATAAAATATAAAAGTGGCTTAAAGGTGAAATAGATAAAAACTTGAAATTATTTTTTTTCCTTCCCAGTTCAGAATGCTTTTTAAAAACAGCAGTAGGAGCGTGTGGAATTAAAAACCAGTTCCAATGATGAAACAGCCATATTCAGCCACATTCCCTACACCAACATAGTCTGATCCATCACCGTCTCCTTCTAGGTAACTGCTATAATTCTCTTAGGGATCCCAGCCTTCTACTGTCCCTTGTTCTCATCTTTTTTAGTACCCTATAGCCAGGTTGATAATTTCAGGGAGGTGTTCTCATCATGCCATCTCTCTGGTTTAAAACCTTCAGTGACTCAGTACCTCCTCTTAGGAAGAAAGCCTAAAATCCTTAACAGGGCCAAACTCAGATCTCTATTCAAAGGTCACCTCATCCCCCCAACCACTCTATAAACCAGGGACTCTTCTGCTCAGTTGCCTTTCTTCCCCCTCATCTGCTTTAGTTTTCTTCATAATACTTACCACCTGACATAGTCTCTACTTAAGAGTTTGCTGCTGCTGCTGCTGCTTTTAAGTCACTTCAGTCGTGTCTGACTCTGTGTGACCCCATAGACGGCAGCTCACCAGGCTCCCCCATCCCTGGGATTCTCCAGGCAAGAACACTGGAGTGGGTTGTCATTTCCTTCTCCAATGCATGAGAGTGAAAAGTGAAAATGAAGTCACTCAGTCGTGTCCGACTCTTAGCGACCCCATGGACTGCAGCCTGCCAGGCTCCTCCGTCCATGGGATTTGCAAGACAAGAGTACTGGAGTGGGGCGCCATCACCTTCTCCAACTGTCAATTATTTGTCTTCTTGGGGATTCATCAGTTTTGTTCATTTCTATATCCCAGAATAGCACCTCACAGCAGATGCTGTTTTGTTTTTGTTTTTGTTTTCCAACTGAAAAACGAAGTGCATACATTCCACCTTAACCCATCAATTAGTGGCTCAGCAGTGAAGACTCTACCTGCAGTGCAGGANTAGCACCTCACAGCAGATGCTGTTTTGTTTTTGTTTTTGTTTTCCAACTGAAAAACGAAGTGCATACATTCCACCTTAACCCATCTGGGCTGCTATAATCAATTAGTGGCTCAGCAGTGAAGAATCTACCTGCAGTGCAGGAGACTCAGGAGATGTGGGTTCGATGCCAGGTGGGGAAGACATGCCCCCTAAAGGTGGGCATGGCAACCCACTCCAGTATATTTGTCTGGAAAAGTCCATGGGCAAAGGAGCCTGGTGGGCTGTAGTCCATGGAGTCACAAAGAATCCAACATGACTGAAGCGCCTGGGCACAAGCAAGAACAAAATGCTACAGACTGGCTGCCTTGCAAAAGAAATGTAATTTTTACACTTCTGGAGGTTGGAAATCTGAAATCAGAGTTTCAACACAGTCTTAAGTTTTGCTAAGAAGATTCTTCCAGGTTTCAGACTATGGGCATTCTGTGTCCTCACATGGTCAAAGTGAGCTAGGGAGTTCTAGACGGTGGGTACGAGGGGGGTCTCTTTAATAAGGGCACTAACACCATTCGTGAGGGCTCCACCCTCATGACCTAAGTACCTCCCAAATGCCTTACTTCATAATGGCATCATACTGAGCATTAGGGTTTTGACATACGAATTTGGGGGACACAAACATTCAGGCCGCAGCAGTTCCCTGCAGTGCCCCGCGTGGGCCAGCTCCTGCTTTCCCTTCCAGTCTCAGCCCTCACCGTATTTCCTCTCGCTCTTGGTTCTCCAGGCCCTCAACCTTCTTTCATGTTCCGTGAATATACAAGGATTCCTCCCATCCCACTGTTTTGTTCTTGAGCCTGGAAAGCATTTGCCTCGAAACCCTTTAAACTCATGCCTGTTTCTCCCAGTGGATGCTCTGTTTCCTCACAGAGGAAAGTGTTCTGCTCACTTTTGCATCACCAGTAACTGGGCTATAGAGTGAATGTCAGTTTGATAGGACATTCCTATTTATTTATGTTCTAAATAGGTAATGTGCTCCCTTATTGAGTTAAAATCCATCAGTGTTTCATTCCCATTGACTGGCTCATATTTGGAAGTGCCTGGGTGAGTAAATTGGGTAAAGTTAAGCAGTCCATAAACTGCCACAAATGGAAACCCCATTAGCAAATTGCCCTGTCTGTGCTGTTAATAGCAGCAAGTTTGGGGTGCCTTTCACAGAGTTAAATGCTTTTAGAGCAAATTAAGTTACCAGTTTCTCAAAGCCTCTAGCATATGCCATTAATTAAAACATTAATTCACCCTCTGGATTTAAGTGAGATAAAATTAGGCTTGAAATAATAAAAATGCCATAATAACAGCATTTTCATCCAAGAGGAAGGTCACTTCTTCTAAACTGTGAAAGTTATGTTTACCTGTTAGGAGCTACAAAAAAAAGGGGGCACTAACCCCTATGTTCTGGTGTGAATTTAACATTGTCTCCTCAACTTGTCCTCACATTGTTGAACAAGCAAGTTGAAAAAAAAAAAGCCTTGAATTTAATTCAGCCCAGTGCACTCACTGTGGGCGCATCTTGACAGTCCCCACAGTCAGTACTAGTAGTGACTCCTCAATATTCCATATATGTTGACAAAGACAACCAGTCAGAAAGGCTCCCTGCTTCAGGAAAGCAGCAAAGCACAGTTTCTCCCCTCTCCTTAGAAACAAAGAAACAGTTTTCTACTTCTGAAACACTTTTGCCTAATGTTATGACTATTGAGAATAAAGGATCTCAGTAGTATCAGTCAAATAGATGAATATTGAAATATTTTTGTGTTTGCAGCTGATACCCCATCTCCCTGACTGGCACAATTGGATTCTGAAAATAGCTGATATACAGAAAATAAGCTCTCAGGATTCAGGTAGGAAAGGCTGATGAGAAGAGAGTAGAATAATGGAAAGAAAATGTCTTTAGGATCAAACTGACTGGAGATTGGTATTTACTTTGGCACTTGCTTCCCGTGAGCTGAAGAAATACCATTTAACAGCCGAGACATCAGTATNTTTAAGTCTGAATTTACTATTCCTTTGTTTTTATCTAAGGAGCCTGAAAGCACAGAAATGCTTTTTAGTTTAGTCTGTTATTTTCATTGCGTTTGTAATGTTAGCTGACTTTTGTTGGTTAGCCTTTTTGCTTAAGATTCTCACATTTTCTTCACCATTTCTGTCCCTGAATGGTTGTCTCTACTTCAGCCTCCCAGGACCCTTTTTCAGAATGAGGTATTCTATGGTGGTGAGAGAGTGCTGCCCTGGCTGCTACTAAATAGGTTGCAGGTCCATTCCCTACGTTCATGCACAGCCTTGCTCAGGTCAGCTCCATGCCAGGATTGTTCTAGTTTCTTCCCGGCTCCCTAGGTTTGCAGCTTCACAGGAGGCTTACCCTCAGACAGCACCTGCAGTAGCTCTCTTGTCATGAGGGCAGGGGACACTGGTCCCATCCTGATTTCCACCATGAAACTGGCTCAGAGTACCTGTCATATATGGAGCGCCTCCAGTTGCCATGAATCCCCCAGAGCTGCAAGTAGTAGGTTCTAGGGAGATCCTCATGCTGCTTTAGAGCCCACTTTTTTAATGTGTGTGTGTGTGTGTTAGTCGCTTAGTTGTGTCTGACTCTTTGAGACCCCATGAACTGTAGCCCGCCAGGCTTCTCTGTCCATGGAATTCTCCAGGCAAGAATACTGGAGTGGATTGTGATCCCCTTCTCCAGGGGATCTTCCTGATCCAGGGATAGAACCCTGGTCTTCTGCATCGTAGGCAGATTCTTTACCGTTTGAGCTATAGGGAAGTGCTAACCTTTTTAATACCTTCCTTTAAAGTTTATCTGTTATTTTATGTTTGGAGCAGTGGTGAGGAGGTGTGGTCCAATTCTTTTTTTAGGAACTAATCCACCCTGATTTGAGCACTTTCTCCATTCCTTTTGATTTTTCCATTGGTGATAATACTGCTTGGCCCATTTTTGTACCTCACATCACTGTTGAATCCCCACATGCACTCACAGCAAGCATGGATTGTCCTTGATAATCATTCTCAGAGACAGATGGTGGTGAGTGTGTCTGATGATAGGAGTGGATTGGGTCTCAGTGGCTGTGTCAGAGTGAGGTTAGGACATGGCTGGCTTGACTATAAGTTGTGGCAGGGCCACTGCATTCCTGCTACCCTTGTTCCTCCTAACACCTCTGCCCTCAGCTAGCCTGGCACAGATCGATGCTCCAACACGCAGAAGGGTGTGAGAAGACTGACCCAGACATGACACTTGCTGTCTTTTCTGACACTCTGCCTTAACCCTAGTAGTTTCTAACCCTTGAATGGGACAGCTTTGTGAGGCTCTGTGTTGTGCACTATTCCTGAGCACAAATCAGGAATTTCACCCATGTTTCACCCAAGCTATGTAGCCACAGAGCTGTGTCTACTCAGAGTGAGGGAAGGTCTTCTCATTTACACAAAGATGCAAGTTAGATTCTGATGGTCATACAAGGGCACGTATAATCTCTCTCTAGGTTTCCTGTCATTGCCTCAGATAAGATGGTCAGGCTGTAAGACTCCTTCTTTGCCCCCCTTATAGACAGGGTGTTGCTGAACCCTATCCTGTTGATGCTTTCCTACTGGGGTATGGAGAAGGGATGGTTAGGGCCTGGCACCAAGTTGTCCTGGCACCTGACAGGCAGAAGAAACTCTGGAACCTGGGCTTTTATTTCTTATTTCAGTGTAGAGCTGACAGATGAGTTACCAGCTTCCTCTTTTATTTGGACTAGGCCTACCTCATTTTCTCCAACTAGTGACACCCTCAAACTGCCAAGGGACCAGGGAAGTTCCTGATCTTTGTTTCCTCCAGGAGCCAGCTTTTGTGCACAGTGCCACTGAACCCCTGGGCCTGGATCTAATTCCTGTCTCTCCCTACACCCCGCCCTCCCCTGCCCAAGTTTTGCCGTAGTTTCTGGCCATAAAGCTATTAGAAATTGGCACCAGCAAAGGAATAGAAGGAGTTGCTGGAAACCCAGCCCTTGGTACAAGGGAAGTCATGATAAACATCACTCTGCAGTGCTACTGAGATATTAGTGTTAGCAATATTATAGTCTGACACCTTTTCAAGGGACCCTTCTGCACTAGTGCCTAAGATAGCACTGAAGCATGTGGTTTCCAGAACCAAAAACACGGTTCCTTTCACTTTTTTTTTTTTTTTGGTTTTTGCTTTTTTGTTTGCTTTTTTTGACTGGTCTTCAGCATTCTTGCTACTTTTTGCCAGAACTTGCTAGAGAAGTCCTTCAGGGAGGTTTAGGAGATGACGGAAAGAAGAAGTTCATTTGTAATAGGAAGAAGAGCAGTAATTATGAAAAGCATAGAGGAAGCTAGAGAAGGAAAATCAGGGAAAAGAGACTGGGAACAAGTCCAGTCTGAGAGACTCATTCTGTGTTGGTAGATTTGAGTTGAGCGTCTGTTTCTTAAGAATGCCTTGTGCCCGTCACTGTCCCTGAACCCAGTTAGTAGGACAAGGAACGGAAATCAGGGACCACGAGAAATCTGTCTCAATTCGGGTGTGGGAACATGCGAGTCAGCCTAGCAAAGCTAATGTTTAGAAGTACGGAGGCTTTTGATTCATTTCTCTTCTAGGAAGCATTTTACTAGACTAGACAGAGTTTACTGCTGTAGGGCTGGGAGAGCTGCATTGCTGTTTGGAGCAGGAGAGTTCTTCCTTGTGTCCCCTTGTATGGGACACTATTTTCAGCTAGGCAGTGAGAGCATTTGAAAGTCAATAGATGTCATCTGTGATTGTTATGAAGAAAATGCCTACCATGGACCCTTAAATTCAGCAAAGCAGTGGTAGGTACAATTCCTAAAGAATTAAGTGGGCATGGGTTCCTACATCATAGAGCTTATCAAATTTTCTGTAAAATAGAATCTCAGGTAGTTGTTTCTACTCAGACCAGAGGAATCAAATGTAGAGATATGAATGCCACTGGTACCATGGGAGAGATGTAGCAATTACACATAAGATTCTATCCAGGGAGTAGAGAATGTGTTCCTATGATGGCAGCATTCAGAGTGCAGGAAGGGGGAATTTGTAGGCAGATTATATACTAATAATGAGGCTGGAGCTTGAAACCCACCAGAAAAACCAGGTTTCCATGAGTGTGGCCATTTGGGATGCTGAGAAGGCAGAGTCTGGGAAAACTTTCCCACATTATGTTCATGGTTTATTCCATTTCTGTTTTACTTTTCTATCTACTTATATTAACACATTCATCCCATCTGTCCTACCCCTACCATTTTACCATGTAGTCACAGTAATCGTTCCTATCATCATCATGAGAGCTTCAGCAGTGCTACCTTCTCTAAGGCATCTTTCTCACCCACTGGAAAAAAAAAATAGAGTTCCTATAATGTGCTGGGGTTTGTGCAGTTTGCATGCATCATCTCATTTCACAGTCCCAGCAATTCCATGAAGTAGTTATAAAAGAACTTTCTGGAAATCTCCAAATGGAGTTTAAGATCTTTGGGTCTAACTATGTAAAGGGGTTTCCATCTTATAGGAACAGTGGGTATTGGTGAATTGTGACCACTATTTTTTGTTTTAACTTTTTATTTTGTATTGAGGTATAGACGATTAATAATGTTGTGATAGTTTCAGGTGAACAGGAAAGGGACTCAGGCATACATAAACATGTATTCATTCTCTCCCAAACTCCCCTCTTATCCAGGCTGCCACATAATATTTATCAAAATTCCATGTACTATACAGTATGTCCTTGTTGGTTATCCATTTTGGTTATCCATAGCAGTGTGTACATGTCCATCCCAAACTCCCTAACTATCCCTTTGTGACCACTATTTTTTAGGGAAAAATGTGTAACACATGCTTTGTTTAGGCTCCTTTTAGTAAAGAAACATGACTGGGAGTCACGTTTGAATCAATGAGTGTCAGTAGCAAGTCAGAGAATGTTGGTACCTTTCTAGGCAGGTGTATTGAAGTAACGTGCCTTGCAAAAGGAGGAGCAGAGGTTGAGATTGCTGTAGCGCTGAATCCACTCAACAACATACACTGACTTAGGAGGGACCCGAAAGAATGAGCGATTGATTTCTCAGTGATGGACCTGAGCTGGCCAATTTGAGCAAATTTGTTTATTCAAACTCTATTTTCCAGCTAAAGACAGATGGATCGTTTGATCTGAGATGTTTTGCTGTGCTCAGGAAGCGCTTAGCCAAGGCACAGCCAGGCATTTGTGTAGAGTCAGTTCATTTACCAGAAGTCACCCTGATGAAGTTAATATAATCCAGAGCATCTGATTCAGGGAAAGACTGGGGCAGCAAAGGAGTGTAGAGATCCTAGCCTTCTGTTTAGGGGTATCAGAAGACAACTAGTGGAATGTGGGAGTAGGAGATGGGATTGAACATTTGATGCACTTCATGTAGGGCTGATGGGAGAAAGAAATTCTCCCTGATGAGTTGGTTAGTCATGGATTCACAGAGCTTGAGCGATGGGTGGAGCTTAAGCAAATAAGGCCCTCCTTGTGCAGAGAAATTGAGTCTGTGCAGCAAGGAATGAATAGAATGGGATTCCAATCCATATCTTCAGTCTCTATATTTTTTTAAGATTTATTTAAGGTTCCTGATTCAGTCTGATGTGGCCAAATGAGTCTCTTGGTTCTTTTTATGAAGACAGAGAATATAGATCTGCTATTATTTCCTTATTAGCAATAATGCCAGAATCTCATAAGAAGTTTACACACCAAATAATAAACTTCCACTCATGGTCTGAAAGAAAGATTGAAAAAATTACATAAAAATATCAAAATCCCAAACTTATTAATGGATCCAGTTCTTACTAACATTCCTTTCCCCTCTTACTTCCCTTTATTTTTATGATAGTTCTGGGCTTCCTGGAGTGAATGATGATTTATTTTGAACAAATGGAGTTTGTTCTTGAATTCTGCTGGTATAAATGCTGAGGTAAATAAATGGAAATAGAAGTCCCAGGAATAAATCAGACTACTTGCTTAGAAAGCAAGCATGTAATTCAGCCCTTTCTTTTTGGTAAATTAAAAAGAAGCCACAGGGTTGGAAGTCTATCTCCCTGTCCACATGTAGGCCCTGACTCAAGCTTTTTGTTTATTTATTCATTTGTAGAAATATAGGGTTTTCTTCCTCCTTTGCTTCCTTATTTCCTTGTTGTCATTTATCCTTCATTCTTGTGAGAGGTCTCTGAAAATTCAGAAAAAAAGAGACTTTGTCAGCACAAAAATATATTGAAGTCATGCTACGAAACATGGTGAATATTAGCAAAGAAAGATATGTTAGATGTGGTGTTCCTCTGAGACACTGAAGGACTTAAAATAATCAGGACTCACAGGACACGAGAGTCGCTGATTCACACTCCCCACCCCCAGAGGTAGAGCCAGGACATATGAGAGAAAACAGGGATAGCAAATTTAAGGGCGACATGGGTGAAAAGGTAAAACAGGAGACGAGAGAAGCAGGCCTCACCAAGTCCACCAAAGACAGGTCTGCAAGGACTGATGAGTGACTTGGTTGAAAAAATAAAGGGCCCCATGTGTATTTGTGATCATCTAATCCATGGAAAATATTCATTTTGGTGATAGACTATATACCCAAAGTAAAATAATATAATGCTGTCCAAACTGATACTCTTTCGCAAATGAAAGGGGCCATTACTGATTATGGACATATGGTGATAGACTGTACCTCTCCCTCTTCCAGATCTCATGGATGTAACTAAGAGATTAAACTTTCACTCAAAGCACAGTTATGAATGTGCCCGGCATTGCACTCAGCACTGAGGGTACAAAGCTGAGCTGTTGTTTCTGCAGCAGATGAGTAATTCTCTCTGTGGCTGAGACTTTCGTGACACTAAAGATCAAGGCAAAACCTTCACAGTCCAGTTAACCAATTATGATGCCTCTTAGCGGGGCTTGTGTATATGGCTCCCACCTGGTCTCCCCTGCATGCTGGTGGCTGCACACCCTGAAGCATAATGAGTCAGAGTGGTGTGATTTTGTTCTGCCTCTGCCCTGCATATGCTGGTTTTAATCAAATGAATGCTTAATCCTGTAGCGAATCTTATTACGCCCTTTGCCCTTTCCCATTCCATCTGTTACATGTCTCATTCTCTATCCTCCAAGTGGAATAAACTGTGTGGTTTTTTTTCTCAGACTTTTTTCCTTTCTGTGTTTGATGTCTTTCAGAAATAGGCCTGGAGCCAAGAATTACAATCAAGCTGAAGTGGGTCTGACTGAGGATTTTCAGTATCCTGCGTTACTTTCTCTAATGCTCTGTTTCTCTTATCAGCAAAGCCTCCAGTTTTGATGACTTTTAATGCAGGGTACTGGGGAGCTCTGCAGTTGGCTTCACAGATATTCCTGTTAGGACTGCAATTACTGTCTCCCCAGGGTGTAAAAGACCCTCAGGCACACAGGGATGGTGGCATCCACTTGAATCAGTAGGTCTGTGTCCCAGCCATGCTGCAAAGCCCAGATATCTGCTGGTGGATGGGTCATAATCTTGTCTCAGTGGGCCTTTCTAATCCTTTTGATCTCTTTGGCTTTTTGCTATCCTACTGACCAAATCATTCATATACATCAAAACCAGCTCTACTTGAAAATAGACTCCAGGGCCACTGTCCTAGGAATAGCAAAAGAGTATAGACACATCTTCCTCAAGGAGCATATTTCTATTTGCTGTAGTTTCTCTTCTTGGCAAGTATAATAAGATTTTACCCTGGAGGCATGAAAAATATTTAAAAGGTATTGATGGTATGGCAGTTTCCAAATTTGGTTCTCTTTCCACAAGCACAACCCCATACACTGGGCTCTGTCTCTCATATTATTTAGGTTCTGTCTGTGTGTTTCTTCCATTTTTAAGGTCCTGTGACCAACCTAGATAGCATATTGAAAAGCAGAGACATTACTTTGCCAACAAAGGTCCGTCTAGACAGGGCTATGGTTTTTCCTGTGGTCATGTATGGATGTGAGAGTTGGACTGTGAAGAAAGCTGAGTGCCNTATGACCAACCTAGACAGCATATTCAAAAGCAGAGACATTACTTTGCCAACAAAGGTCCATCTAGTCAAGGCTATGGTTTTTCCAGTGGTCAGGTATGGATGTGAGAGTTGGACTGTGAAGAAAGCTGAGTGCCGAAGAATTGATGCTTTTGAACTGTGGTGTTGGAGAAGACTCCTGAGAGTCCCTTGGACTGCAAGGAGATCCAACCAGTCCATTCTAAAGGAGATCAGCCCTGGGATTTCTTTGGAAGGAATGATGCTAAAGCTGAAACTCCAGTACTTTGGCCACCTCATGCAAACAGCTGACTCATTGGAAAAGACTCTGATGCTGGGAGGGATTGAGAGCAGGAGGAGAAGGGGATCACTGAGGATGAGATGGCTGGATGGCATCACCGACTCGATGGACCTGAGTCTGAGTGAACTCCTGGAGTTGGTGATGGACAGGGAGGCCTGGCGTGCTATGATTCATGGGGTCACAAAGTTGGACATGACTGAGCGACTGAACTGAACTGAATCCACATTTTCATCATCTGTAAAGACAATTAGCAACATCTACTCTGGTTGCTTGATGCATTTTTGCAAGAATTAAGTAAAGATGCTTGTGTAAGTACTATATAGTCACAAAATTCAGTAAAAATATAAAATATTATGACCAATGATTTGATTAGATGGCTAAATAAAGAGAAGAATGATAGCAACATTTTCTTCCACTCTTTAGCATCTATTCAAGAAGAAACGAAAAAATAATGGAGATGGAGTGGGGAAGGAAGACCTACAGAGATTTAAAAAAAAAAAAAAACAAGCTTACAGACTTTTCATAATTATCACCAAAGCCAAAAGTGAAATTCCTTCACTGCTGTTTCATACACCTCTAAGGACTTTATGATCAGGTGCTAAGAGTACCCCCAGACTTCCAGCTATTCCTTCTACCTGATTACATGATGAAAAACGACAATTGTTAATTAGTTTCTCAATTTAACCTTACCCTTTTTCCTATATTACCTCATTATACTACACCAAAACAAGTACTTTACCAAAGTACATGCTGGTTACATGCTGTTAATAGTATAATCCATTCTATTTTAAAATAAACTAGGTAGTAAAAATCACTTGATTCTTCTGCCACAAATAAAAAGAAACCTTACAAGAATTACTGTTACATTAATACAACCTGGAAATATGAATTGCTTTTTATTTGTTCATAAAGTTATCTCAACTAGATCACTTAGCACATTTCAATGTGTTCAACTATTTCAATTATCTCAAAACTCAGATTTATTCTGGACACCAAAAGCCCACTAGTTCTTTCAGTGATTATAAAATATTTTTAATAGGGGAAAAAGAAAACTTTTCTGAACTAAGAAGCTGGGTCAAATTCCATTATCAAAAACCATCATTCATTTTAAAGTAGAAATGTAAAACTCCTGTTTTGATTTAGTTTCTATAACGCATGTCTTTTTTCAGAAGTGATTCTACCTTGATATTACAGGGGATTACTTGATTTCACCCAAGTGTCTGTCGCCGGCAGGATAAGCCCTCTCTGATCTGACTGCTATGACCAGGCCTAAATGACAGGTGAATAGATTTCAACAAGAAAAGTAAAGAATGCGTGGAGACACCCACGGTTTCACAGTGGGTGATGATTAACTTCCCTGGGGCTTAGTTTCCTAATCTGCAGACAAATATTTGAATAGATTGGTGTATTCTGAGGCACGTGGGCCACAGGAGATGCTCCATGAAAGATGGGTGGGAGTGGAGTGGGATGAGGGGATAGTTAACACGATAAACTTGAGAAATCCTGTACCCTGTGTTCCCTGTTACAGAGGCAAGGTGGATTAGCCAACTAGATACTTACAAGAAACTTTTGTAATTCCTCTTAAATCACTATTTCCATAGTTCACTTAAGCAGGCAAACATTATGTCATTGTTTTACAGAGAAGGTGAAATAGTGAGAACCTTGAACACTGGAACACACTTTTAGAAACTAGATTTTATAATTATTAGCATCCCCTCTAGCACAATGATTTTTTGGTGCTATGTTGGTCTTTAAAAAAAGTAGTTAAGAGCTGTCCTGATTATAAGACAATTATGTCAGAACACTTTACAATATGAGTTTTACAGAAAATTTATAATATGGTTAAAAATTAAAGACTAATACAGATTCCTACTGAAAATGATTAAAGCAAAATACCCTCATTTTCTGACATTCCACATCACAAAGAGTGGTCAAACAGCAATATATATCAAGGGGAAAATGGAATGAATATAAGATTATTAAGTATTAAAGATTACTACTTTGATATCCCAAATAAGAAGTCATTACAGCAATGACTTGTACAGAGAACATCTTTATCATTTTGCAAAATGCCTTAAAAGAAGAGTCGGAAAAATATTTTTAAATCGGTGCTTCCAATTTATAGACACCTGTGGTAGCTCAGACGATAAAGAATCTGCCTGCAATGCAGAAGATCTGGCTTCTACCCCTGGGTCAGGAAGATCCCCTGGGGAAGGAAATGGCAACCTACTCTAGCATTCTTGCCTGGGCAATCCCATGGACAGAGGAGCCTGGCAGGCTACAGTCCAATGGGTTGCAAAAGAGTTGGACATGACTGAGTGACTAATACTTCATACTTCTGTGGTTGTAAGGGGGATTCCCAGGTGGCGCTAGTGGTAAAGAATCCACCTGCCAATGCAGGAGACACAGGAGACGTGCGTTTGATCCCTGGGTCGGGAAGATCCCCTAAAGGAGGGCATAGCATCCCACTCTAGCACTCTTGGAGAATAATCCCCATGGAAAAAGGGGTGGATGTAAATGGGTGGATGGTGCAGGGTAAATGACAGAGAAGAGAGAACAAATCAAAAGGAACCCAAAGCATATCATTCCCCTGCCCTTAGAGAAGCTGGAAAGAGATATGGCTTTGAGTCACCTTGGAGACCAGGGTCAAGGGAAACCATAACAAAATTACTCCTTAGTTACCTTCTAATCGGCCTCTATTCCATCTTTATGTCACGGAGGTCGGGCACTTGTTTGGAGAGCTGGTTAATGGCTTGCTAACCTGGCAGGAGGAAAAGAAAATGCACTGCCGGGATCCTGGGTTTAATTTTTCCCTCAAATATATTTTTTTTCTAAAATTAATCTTAACATTTGCCTTCGGCTAAATAAATCTGGGTCCAATCCCGGCTCTGTCATTTCATGGTTATAGTAACTTGGGCAAATATGCTGTCTCCGAATCTATTTCTTGTGTCTGTAAAATTGAAATGATAGTATATGTTTTTCACATAATGTAAAAACAAGAGATGGTGTAAACTCAAGTGACTGACACGTAGAAAATGTGCAACAGGGGTGGCCTTGGTTGTTACACTCTGACACTCTGTGTGCAGGCCTGAACTAAGCACGATGGAACGCTGGCGGGATTCTGTGGTGCGCTGTTCTCCCCTTACCATTCTAGCTAAGGACACCTTCACTCGTGCAGCTGGCCAGGAATCTCACGTTCATCAGGTTAAGCAACGACACCCCCGCCCCGCTTCCCCGCCATAGTGTGTTCTGGTGAACTAGCCAAGGCAGTTGAGCTCTGACTGTGCATTAAGCATGGTGCTCAGCGTATCAAGACGTGACCTCACCAACCTTCCAGAACAGCTGTTAACAGAGGATGAACCTGTAGAATGAGGATGGTGATGGTGTCACGTAAGGTCACCCTGGCATCAGAGCTGGCACTAAACCAAAAGCCTTTCCAACTCTAAAGCTCATGCCCTTCCTCATCACAGAGCACCAGTACTCATATCCAGACCCATCCTGATGGAGTCCTTCTGCTCCGGCCAAGCAGTTTCCAGCCTTATCGTGAATCACTTCTCTTTGAAGGTAAAGACTATGTGGGCCTAGTTATATCCCTCCCCAGTGATAGCGTGGACTTTTAATTTCCTTTTGTAAAATGCACAAACACCACTTTGATGGCAGATTTGCTTTCATACAAATTTGCATGTTATTAGGCATGATAGTAGCCATACACATTAAAAAAATAGATTTACTGTTGTATGGGAGATGTACTGTTTCCCTAAATCTGCAGTGTAACAGTCAGGATTCACTGTCTAGCTCTTTCTTAATCCTGTCAAAACTTACATTTGACTTAGAAGGTATTCTTTTAGATGTGTGGGTTAACCTATGTTTTGTAATACTGTATATATGAACAGAAAGATAACACTTTCATTCTCCTAAAATTGAAAAGTTTCATTATTCTTATATTTATTCTGTACAGTATATTCACACATACATTCATAATACATGTACTTATTATTTGCTAAGTGCTGGAATATAATAATGAGCATAATTTTATTGTCTGCCCTCATAGACTTTATAGTCTATAAGGATGCATGGATAAGGAAGTCAACCAGAAATTAAAATGCATTCTGGGAATGTAAATTGATACAGCCACTAAGGAGAATGGTATGGAGATTCCTTTAAAAACTAGGAATAAAAATACTATATGATTCAACAACCCCATTACAGAGCATAAACCCTGAGAAAACCATAATCCAAAAAGACACATGTACCCCAACATTCATTACAGCAGCATTTACAATAGCCAGGACATGGAAGCAACCTAGATGTCTATCAACCAATGAATGTATAAAGAAGGTGTGGTACATGAATACAATGGAATATTGCTCAGCCATAAAAAGGAATGAATTTGAGTCAGTTCTAATGAGGTGGATTAAACACAGAGCCTGTCACACAGAGTGAAGTAAGTCAGAAAGAGAAAAACAAATGCCGTATGCTAATGCATATGTATGCAGTCTAGAAAAATGGTACTGCTGAACCCGTTTACAGGGAAGAAATAGAGATGCAGACATAGGACATGGCCTTTTAGAGTGGGGCGGATTGAGAGAGCAGCACTGACGTATATACACTACCATGCGTGAAACAGAGAGCTAACGGGAAGCTGTCATGTAACATAGGGAGCCCAGCCCAGTGTTCCGTGATGACCTAGAGGGATGAGGTGGGTCGGGGGCTGAGAGGGAGGCTCAAGAGGGGGGAGTGTATATATATATATATATACACATATATCCACACACACTTATGGATGATTCGTGTTGTTGTACAAATTTGTTGTACAGATCTTAACAACATGATTTGTGTTGTTGTAGCAGATAATCAATAAAAAATTGTTAAGCAATTATCCTCCAATTTAAAAAAAATGTATTCTGGAAAGTACTATAAAAGGCACTACTAGGCGACTTAGGGGGCTGGAAGGGGAGGTCTAAGTCTGGGTGCTAAGAAAAGCCTCCAGGAGGGAGTGCTGTCTAAGTTATGGCAAGAAGCATGATGAAAGTGAAAGTAGCTCAGTCGTGTTCAACTCTT
The DNA here is from genome assembly GCA_006410875.1 of Neotragus pygmaeus. NCBI lineage: Eukaryota > Metazoa > Chordata > Mammalia > Artiodactyla > Bovidae > Neotragus > Neotragus pygmaeus. The sequence goes on along the minus strand of SJYV01017206.1, from coordinate 330,788 downwards.
TGCAACCCCATGGACTATATAGTCCATGGAATTCTCCAGGCCAGAATACTGGAGTGGGTAGCCTTTCCCTTCTCCAGGGGATCTTCCCAACCCAGGGATCAAACCCAGATCTGCATTGCAGGTGGATTCTTTACCAGTTGAGCCACAAGGGAAGCCCAAGAAGCATGGGAGGAAACAGTCAAATGAAGGTACCAGTGAGGAAGGAGAGAGTAGGGTATGGATGAAAGAAGGGAGGGTGGGTTTAGGAAATCAGAGAAGAGTGGAATGATAAAGACAGAATGTGAGGAAATAGTGTCCTTAAATGAGGCTGGAGACCTTGGCACAACCCTTGAAGATCCCTGTTAAGGAGTCCAGATATCATGTCGTCTGACTGACAAGAAAAACGATACTTCTTTAAGTTGCCCAGTAGAGATGCCAACTTCATCTGCCTTGTTCAGATCCAGCTCTGCGCCAGCTCTTATAGACACAAATCCTGCTGCTGTATAGCACCAGATCATCTGTACCAACCCGTGCTTCCACCTATCCCCTCGCTGCTGTGAATGCTAACAGCTCGGAGATGTTGCCCTCCTTCAGAAAACCATCCCAAATTGGTGGAAGCCACCTCACCCAGAAGGGATCTGAACCACCTGACAAGCGCTCTCCTCCTTGAGTAACGTTTCCTCAGGCTTCTCCACTCTGCTAGCTGGACTCTGGGCCTCCCAGTCTGGCTGTGGGAGCAAGAATCCAGCTTAGTCTGTTTGGCGATAATCCTCCAACCTTGGTAACTGACCACCCCATCTGATGACATGTCTCATCCTCTACCCTTGATATTACCTTATCACCCCGGCCTGCCTTCAGCAAGAATCGTGTTGAGTACATCTATCAAAAAAAAAAACCTCATTCCTTAGTAAGTTTTCACTCACAGACCCTGCTCCTTGGGTTATAATTTTCCACTGGCCCTTGGTGGAGTCAGAATTGGGTCCTATCTCTTTTCCCTACTACAAAACCCCAGTGTGGTAATCTTCCATGAACAAAGTCTGCCTTATCATTACCAGGTGGTGCTAGCAGTAAAGAATCTGCCTGCCAATGTAGGAGACTTGAGTTCAATCCCTGGGTCAGAAAGATCCTCTGGAGAAGGAAACGGCAACCCACTCCAGTATTCTTGCCTGGAAAATCCATGGAGAGAGGAGCCTGGTGGGTTGCAAAGAGTCAGACACAACTGAGTACATGTTATTATCATCTTTACTAAGTGTCTTGGATAATTTTGTCTTTAGCTTTCCCATTACTGGACGATTATGGTACAAAGATCTACTCCCTAGGCAGTCTAATACTGCGCCCCGAGGCCTCAGACCAAGGCTGGACTTGACCTGCAGCCACATCTTCACTTGCCTCTTTCTCCTTCCTGATTCCTTCACTCCCTCTTTAGAGAGGTTTTTTCTGAAGATCCCTCCCCCCATAAACCAAGTGGACTCAACTCTTGGACAGGCTCTGTTTCTAAGGGGTCCATCTAAGACATGCCACAAAACCGTAAGTAAAACTTTATGAGGTGAAATATACAGAAAAGATACCAAACTAAGTAAAGTTATCTTTGAATAGATGACTTAGCAAGTGGTTATTCACATGATAAAGCTTCTTGGCATGACACCGTTGTTGAGAAAAGCCAATCCAGAAGACAAATATCTCTTCCAAAGTTACTCCAGGTTTTCACGTGCAACTCTCTAACTCAAACAGAGATTCTGTTTGGTTCTGTAGACTACAATAATGTTACACAAAGTCCTTCTCCCTTCAATTTTATGCCTCACACCAAAGAGCTTCCCAGTGTTTGTCCTTAAAGATTCCCTAGCTCTTCTACTCCAATCCCATTCTTTCCTCCCATTTCTTCCCAATTATGCATCATGAGGGCATAAAACACTCCCCCAGCAGATACCTCAGAGGTTAAGTAGAACCAGGTGGTGGGTGAGGGGGGAATGAAATGCTAGAAACATATATGTATTCATAATTTTTGTTACATTATTGTCAAAGTACTTCACACATTTTCTGCTTATTTGTTTGAGGACTATATCTGTCCTGTCTTTCTCTGATGTTCTTTCCATTTTCTCAGCAAGTTGTGCTCTATCAATGAAGCAGAAGCACAGCTAAACCCCTGCAAAAAAAAATTGTGTGTGGGGGGGTGAGGGTGGGGAGTGAAAGACTTCATGAAATAGGTTAAAACTAAAATGGCTTAGATGTGTTCCTTATCTTTATCTTTCTTCACACCTACCTTGAGGCAAAAGTGCTCTATTATTATCAACATAGAATTCTCGAGTTCCAAGAGAGCCTTCCTTAAAGAGTATGAACTGGGACAAAGTAAAAAAAAGGACAAAGATAGAGGACGATCTTTATCATGAAAAGGGATTAACGGTCTCCACCTTGCAACCGATGCGGCAGCTTTGAGACTGAATAAAGAACACTTTGCACTCTTCCTTGGAAGCCCCACAATGGCACTCAGATGTCCACGGATGATCCTTCCAGATGTGCTGCCAAGAGCTATCTGTTCTTTGCTAGAGTGAACCACCAGAACTAAGAAAAGCCATTAAAATCTTAGCCCTGGAAAATGGATCTTTGAAATGCTTCCTTTAGTGGATAGTGGCAACAGCAGCAACAGCGGAGCCCCATTTATTGCAACGTGTCATCATGGCACTGTGCTCTGAATGTACAGCACTGTGTACAGCAGAGCTGGGCTTTCTGAGAGCCTCCAGGAAGCCCATTTTCTGTCAAGTGGGTAACTTTTCTATTTTATTAGATGCAAACTAAGGAAAATCCCTGTTTTTACAGCCTCAAGAATTTGGTGTGCATACTTCAGGTGTCTGATTTATATGTTTTTCTAACCAACTCCAAAAAGAAAATATGATCATAGGTATTTTTTTTAAGGGTTGCACTGCCAGATTTTATTCCAGCGAGTTGAAGAAATGGATGGCTAAGGCTGTCTCACCTTCCCAGACTATTTAGTCGGAGTGAGCTCAATATCCCCACACAGGCATGAGTTCTTTGAACAAGATCTCTGTCATATTGGATGCTGCATTACAAGCCTCTACATATAATCAATTAATCCTTACTGTTGCTGAACTGTGTTTCTTCCATCCATATAGTAATAATACAAAGCTTTTCTTGTACAACCAGGAGGTACTCTGATAAATTGGTGCCTAATAATGTATATTACATGGGCTTCTCTGGTGGCTCAGTGGTAAAGTTCTGGCTGCCAAGGCAGAATATGAGGGTTTGATCCCCGGGTTGAGAAGATCCCCTGAAGAAGGAAATGGCAACCAACTCCAGTATTCTTGCCTAGGAAATCCCATGGACAGAGGAGCCTGGTATAGGCTACAGGTCCATGGAGTTGCAAAAGAGTCATACATGACTTAGTGACTAAATAACAATGATTTACATTATTTGACTTGTGTCCTCTCATTAAATACATTATTATCAAATGAGATCTTATAGCCTCAGCCATATGAGAGAAAGAAACTGCATATTCTAGTTCTCCAATATTTCCTCTCTATGCCAATACCTCACACAAGAAATATATTTCTACCAGAGGAACTGAAGCTATTGATAACTAGAGTTAACATATAGTTCAATGTGAATATCTTATATTATTTGTGTTGTCATATTCCTTTTGGGTTCACAATTATAAATAATGGGATTAAAGGGAAAAGAGAATTGCTTCAGACTAGTCCTCAGCTCAGTTAATAAATATTGTTGGACTTTTGCTTATCTCCTGTCAATTTTCTATTATCTCAACATCTTCTGATGACCAGAATAGCAGCCTATTGAAAAAACTAGAGGGAGGTAGTAAGTTATAAGTTGGGCTTCACAGGTGGCTCACTGGTAAAGAACTTGCCTGCCAAATCAGAGATGTGGGTTTGATCCCTTGGTCAAGAAGATCCCCTGGAGAAGAAAATGAAAACTCACTCCAGTATTCTTACTTGGAGAATCCCATGGACAGAGGAGCCTGGAGGGCTACAGTTCATGATGTTGCAAAGAGTTGGACACGACTTAGTAACTGAGCATGCACACAAGTATAATTACAAGTTCAACCTAAACTGACAAACAGGTGCACCCTAATAGCAGACTTAGAGTTTCTATGTGAAACTCAGGCTGACTCTGCTGAGAATAAATTCTCTGGTCAAGAGCAAAGAGTATAGCATGAGATGAATCCCCAGAACTCATGCACCAAAATAGGCATCTTCAAGCTATTTCATGATATGATCTCTTATAGAAGGCCCCATGTGCAAGCACTCAGTTGCTCCACCATGTCCAACCCTTTGCGACCCCGTGGACTATAGCCTGCTAGGCTCCTGTGTCCGTGGAATGTTTCAGGCAAGGATACTGGAGTAGATTGTCATTTCTTACTCCAGGGGATCTTCCCAACTCAGGGATCCAACCTGTATCTCTTGCATCTCCTACATTGGCAGGCAGATTCTTTACCACTAGTTCCAGATGGGAAGCCCCTCTAGAATGCATACCTTTGATAAATTCATGACAGTGTTTTTTAAAAATTCTTACTAGTACCATTGGACATTTCAGAGAATTTTTTTTTTTNCGCAAGGGCCTGGCAGATGAGAACTGGGAAATGGGCTCCTGCCTAAGCGAGACGTGGCAGGACCTACCCTGGCTACCACCGCATCTCAACTCTTGCTATTCTCCTCTCTGCCTGCTCTGCTCTGGCCACACCACCTGGCTGTTGTTTCCTGGACTTACCAACTTCATTCCCACCCTTGGGCTCTTGTATCAGCAGTTCCTTCTGCCTGTAAAGTTCTTTCTCGAGAGAGCTTTATGATTTTTTTTTTTTTTTTTNGAGGTCTGGGCTGTGTGCCATGGTCGGCCTGGGCTGAGGTCCAAGCTGTGTGCCACGGTTGCCCTGCATCGTGGATGGGGCTGTGTGCCGCGGTCACCCTGCACCGAAGTCCGTGTTGCGTACGGTGGTCACCCTGCGCCGAGGTCCGAGCTGTGTTCCGCGGTTGGTTAGCAACGAATTCCGGGCTATGTGTCGTGGTCACCCTTCGCCAAGGTCCAGGCTGTGTGCCGCGGTCGCCCTGCATCACGGCCGGGGCTGTGTGCCACGGTCGCCCTGCGTTGAGTTCCAAACTGTGTTCCACAGTTGGTTAGTGACGAATTCCGGGTTCTGTGCCACGGTCACCCTTCACTGAAGTTCAGACTGTGAGCCGCGGTCGCCCTGTGCCGAGGTCCGGGCTGTGTGCTGCGGTCGCCCTGCACGAATGTCCGGGCTGTGTGCTGCTGTCACCCTGTGCCGAGATCCGGGCTGTGTGCCATGGTCGCCCTGTGCTGAGGTCAGGGCTGTGTTCTGCGGTCACCTAAGGACGAGTTCTGGGCTCTGTGCCGCGTTCGCTCTCCTCCAATGTCCGGGCTGTGTGCCACGGTCGCCATCTGCCGAGGTCCGTGCTGTGTGCCAGGGTCGCCCTTCTCGGAGTTCCGGGCTGTGTGCCGTGGTTGACCTGCGCTNAGATGCTTAGTCCTTGAAAGGAAAGTTATGACCAACTTAGACAGCATATTAAAAAGCAGAGACATTACTTTGCCAACAAAGGTCTGTCTAGTCAAGGCTATGGTTTTTCCAGTGGTCATGTATGGATGCAAGAGTTGGACTGTGAAGAAAGCTGAGTGCTGAAGAATTGATGCTTTTGAACTGTGGTGTTGGAGAAGACTCTTGAGAGTCCCTTGGACTGCAAGGAGGTCCAACCAATCCATCGTAAAGAAGATCAGTCCTGGGTGTTCATAGGAAGGACTGATGCTAAAGCTAAAACTCCAATACTTTGGCCACCTCATGCGAAGGGGTGACTCATTGGAAAAGCCTCTGATGCTGGGAGGTATTGGGCAGGAGGAGAAGGGGACAACAGAGGATGAGATGGCTGGATGGCATCATTGACTCGAGGGACATGAGTTTGAGTGAACTCTGGGAGATGGTGATGGACAGGGAGGCCTCGCATCCTGAGATTCATGGGATCGCAAAGAGTCAAACATGACTGAGCAAGTGAACTGAACTGAACTGAAGAACTAGCTAGTGACATTTTCCCCCTGTATTTTAACTGTTCGATAATTGATCTAAAAGTGCTTCTCTTTAGCGACTTCCCTGGTGATCCAGTGGTTAAGAATCCACCTTGCAATGCAGGGGATGTGGGTTTGATCCCTGGGCAGGGAACTAAGATTCCACATGCTCCTGAACCAACTAAGCCTACGCACCATGTCTAGAGAGTCCATGAGCCACAGCTAAGACTGGATGAAGCCAAGTAAATAAACAGTTTTAAAAAGCGCTTCTCTTCATGTTACATATACTAGGCAAAAGGCTAAAGCTACAGGATATTTTTGATAGATTTAGATTTATAATAGAATATCTGTAGTAGATGTAGGAAGGGCAGTATATTAAGACACATTTTTTCTTTCTTTTAGGAATATCAACAACATGGAATAGGAGGTTAGCCAACATACTATGAAAGTAGGGAAGGTGGCTAACTAAATGACATGAATTGCAAGTCCATTCACGCCTTCATTCAACATTTATTAAGTTCTTGCAGTGTGCAAGGCATTGTATTCTTTCAGAGGGATATTATGAATGCAACTGCTATATCCCTTCCTTGATGAACTAAAGTCTAATGATGATGAAAGGTAGCAATGTCTGTTAAAGTATTACACAATACTGTTCAAATATAAACTTAAAACTGAGATAAGCCCTCTGAAGGAAAGGAGCTAAAAGAATAGATGATGAAGGACGCTCATCTGGACAAGAGTCATCCAGGAAGGCTTCCCTATACAATAGTGATTTGCATTGGTGGGTAAGTGAGAGTTAACCTGGGAAACCCAAAAAGTCACCTGCCTTCTCTCCCTGGGACACTCTACATTTTGAAGCCACCTGATTCCCACAGGCTTCATTGGTTGCTTCTTCCTCTGTCTTCCAAAAACACTCCTTCTGCTCTACTTCAAGACCCACAGTGTTAATTATCTGTGTATATTTCTCCTTCAATGTATCATGAGGCCAGGATGGTAACTCATTTTCTGTAATACCAAGACTCCTTATCTTAGCATGTAGTGGTCACTCAGGAAATGTTTCAAGGATGATCCACACCTCTCTGACCTGGTCATGATGCTTAACACTTGCATGTACTCCACTTATTTTAATTAACAGTTATGTTTACGAGGAGTAACCTTTTCTATACAAGTGGAATTTTGAACAATTTTGTTAATTATGTGATTTATATTCTCGCTACATTCCTGTTTACCTAAGATATAAGCATTAAAAAAAAAATCTGTTAGAATGCAAGATATCAGAAACTAACACCTCAGAGTTCAAGTAACTGGTAAGATGAATTTTTAATAACCTAGGAAAAGCCAAAGGGATTGGGATCCTGGATAACCAAGCTTCGATTCAGGGGAAGTAAACCCAACATGCTATCTTGTAGAAGAAACCAAGCAAGACTTATGGATTCTTTACAGCAGTGATTAAACTGAAACAGCCAGGAAGTTCCATAAGGCTAAGTGGTATTTTGTCATGCAGTAATAATTCTGTTTGGTTCAGCAAAAGTGCAGGAAAATGCAGAAAACTTCTCTCCTGTGGAGGTTTTTGCTTTTCTGCTAGGTCAGAAATACACATTATGGGCCCTGCTTCCTGGTAGTATTCTGTTACTTAGCAACCAATATGTCTAGGCATTACAAGCAAGAGGGCTATATGAATATACACTCTTACTCNCTCCTGTGGAGGTTTTTGCTTTTCTGCTAGGTCAGAAATACACATTATGGGCCCTGCTTCCTGGTAGTATTCTGTTACTTAGCAACCAATATGTCTAGGCATTACAAGCAAGAGGGCTATATGAATATACACTCTTACTCTTTTTTTTTTCCCCCAACAACAGACAGGAGGAAATGCAGTGGGGAACAGCTATAAATCATCAACAACAACAAAAAAAGATAACTTCTAAAAATTTGCTTGAGAATGAGCACACTATCAAATTGTAACGCTGATTTGCATGAAATTTAAATATTTCCCTCAATATTTGCAGGAGGGTATATTTTCTGCATTCTTGGGTCTCTTTTAATATCCAAAACTCAAAATGAAACACAATAATGGTAAAATTAGGATGATAATTATAATTATAAGCTCTTTCATATCACCATTCAATAAATATTTTTGGTAGCGGGTTTCCTTTGGTTTTATGTTCATAAATAACATTCATTTATTATAAATTGCTGTGCCCTGTGGGAAGAATAATATTTCAGAGCTTCATTCCTTATAGACTGTGAAATGTTTCTACTGACCTTATACTTCTGGGTCAAAATGTCTTTTTCAATTAAGAGATGAGAAGAGGTAGAGGATGCAGTAAAGAAGGTAACAGCAAAAACTGAAGTATGGAAGTAAGATTGTTCGTGCGGGAAATGGAGAGGAATAAGTGACTCTAACACCAGCTGGCAGATTTAACAAAAGAATCATTGATGAAAGAATGGGCCAAAAGGATGGGGGGGGCAATAAAAGAAGAGGAAAGGAATAACATGTGAGTGCCATGGGATGGAAATTTAAAAAAGGGATAATGAAGGCAGTGAGCAGAATTGGTTTCCTAGTGGAAAGGTTAATTAAATCTCTCATGGCATGAAATTCTTAAAGAACTCCTTTCCTGACTATATGTGCATATGTTCGTGTGTGTTCTTTGTGAACACACAGAGATGATAATGATTTTCTTCTAACATCCTTTCATGCTAAAACTTGAGCATAATTTTTAAAAGGACAATAGTTTATCATTTGAAGGCTTCTTATATGTTGAGTTGGAAGAAATTTAACACTGTTGACCTGAAAATAAATCTTAAGGAGTTAGAGTTTGTTCTCTGTTCATTGCTCTGCTTTATGTTCTCCAAAATTTAAAACCAACAACAGAAAAGCAAAACCAATATCTCTATTAAAATAGATGGCAAAATGAATCAACTCTTATAAACAACAGAAGGGACAAAAGGGACCCCCCCAAGGCTCAGGGGCTTCGCTACTACTCCAAAGACCAGGAGGCTGGTTTCCAAGCTAAAGAAATGATTACAGATCATCCCAGGAGGACGCCAGCCAGTAAGATGGCAGCAGTGCTGTTTGTTTCCTGCCTTTTGTGTGTTTCTTAGCGTTAATCTCGCCGAGCTGTCACACAGACTCCAGCAGCCCGGGGCAGGCTGGGGGCTTGGGGAAGGAGGTGGAGTTTCTGATGTTAGTGTAAAGGGCAAAGGCTGATCGGTATCATCAAGCGCTCACAGTGCATCCAAGGCATGGCGAGCTGTCTCCATCACTGTTACCCATTTAGGCCCATCCGTGTAGTCGATACACGCTTACATGGGAAGATATTGTGTGCAGTAAATACCTTCTTTTTGTTTGTTCTATATTTAGCCTTAGCTTTGACTTTAAAAAGCATTTGATTTATTTGTTTTCAGAATCCCAGAGTATGCTGACTCCTGAAATAATTGCAGTGGATCAGGCTACAAGTTGTAGGGAGAGAAGTATGAATATACCTGCTCCACAAGAAGCCAGCCTTCCTAGACCCTCCTGTGCTTAAATAGAATCCTTTCATGTGGAAAATCAAAAACAACAGAGTGAAGCAGTTTCCTGAGAAAAGCATTTTTTTTTTTCTTTTCCAATTTGTCAGAAAGCAAATGAGAGAGAGGAGACTGTGTAGGCGATGCTTCATTTTGCCCTCAATATCTTATGAGAAGTTTCCAATGGTTTTATCGCCAAAGAAAGCATTTCCCCATCTTTAATAGTGAGAGGTAACTTTGGAAATGAGCAGGGTGAAGATTTTTCTAAGTTGAACCACAATAAATTGATGATGATGGCATATAATAATACCAATAAAACAGGATGATCACAGAACCAAGGATGGCAGAATAATGCAACATAACATCTCCTTCAATAACTGCCATTGCTATATGGCTTATGAACACTTTCCCATATACTTTGAGCCTTATCACAGGCTCAAAATCAGACATTTAGCATTTGCCTTCACTTTATCATCTTATGTAACGTAGGCATACTTCTTTTCTCATAATTACAGGGCAAGGATAGTTTTAGCATTAATGATTAGCTCTAGTGATAGTAAAAATGGGCAATACACGTGATTAAAGTATTCTTTCTAAGGCAGAAATGTAAAACCATGGTGTTAAGGGAATTAAAGCCCATCCATAAATTAAACGCATTATGTCATGTCTAGCATAGAATGTTGGCTGAATTTATTTGCTATTGAATTTCATTGATTCTCAGATCTCTTTGGGCTACATTAAAAAACTATTAGAGGATATATTATGCTCACGTTTCTGTACTAAGTACTTGGAAAAAATAAAGATATTAAAAATGCTTTCTCTATCCTCGAGGCAAATACTACAATCTAGTTAGGAAGATAAAATTTATAACCCTAAAATGTCTTCAATTCAAGGCAAAAAAAAATCAACCGCTAGGAAAAGATCACTGAGTAAAACAGGTCAGATTCTACATGCCAAGCTGTGTGAATGAAGGCCAAATAACTCTGAAAAGAAAAGAAAAAGAGAGAGGAAGGAAGGGAAAGAAAGAATGAAGGGATGGAGTGAGAGGAAGAAAGGAAGAAACAAAGGGAGAAAAAACAAAACACCTACCACTGGATCTAACTTTAGACTTGAGACAGAACCACAGCTGGTCCTAACTTGACTCAGTCTCTGGACACCCACCCCAGAACCAAGACTTGTCGTAAAAAGATTTGTCCTCAGTTTAGTTATCTGTAAAATGGACTGAAAACGTCCCATAAATCCATCTCCTAGGAGAAGGCAGTGGCAACCCACTCCAGTACTCTTGCCTGGAAAACCCCACGGATGGAGGAGCCTGGTATGCTGCAGTCCATGGGGTCGCTAAGAGTCGGGCATGACTGAGCGACTTCACTTTCAATTTTCACTTTCATGCATTGGAGAAGGAAATGGCAACCCACTCCAGTGTTCTTGCCTGGAGAATTCCAGGGACAGAAGAGCCTGGTGGGCTGCCATCTATGGGGTCGCACAGAGTCGGACAAGACTGAAGTGACTTAGCAGCAGCAGCAGCAGGAGTAAGGTCTGGCTTGTAAAACTTTCTCAGATACGAGACAGACGTTTTGGACACTAATCACTTGCATACATATATTGATTAGCAGAGGATATCATTTTACATACTATGGCATGAAGCATTTATTTGTCTGATTTACTATTACTATCAATAGCAGTTACCCTAAAAATAGTGGCAGACACCATTTATTAAGCACTTACTATATGATGCATGCCTTACTGGGTACTTTATCTGTCTCTGTTTAACTCAGTTTAAACTCAAAACTTTATGAGACACTTACAGGGCTTCCCTGGTGACTCAATCTTCCTGCAATGCGGAAATCTTCCTTCAGTCCTTGGGTTGGGAAGATCCTCTGGAGAAGGGAGTGGCAACCCACTCTAGTATTCTTGCTTGGAGAATTCCATGGACAGAGGAGCCTGGCAGGCTACAGTCCATGGGGTCTCAAAGAGTTGGACACGACTGAAAGACCAACACTTACACTTCAGTTTCAAAGCTATTACCACTTGCAGACAGACTCAGGGATCTCAATGTTTATAAGTGATAGGGTCAGGATTTGAGGCCATTTCTGCCTCTGCCTATGATGGTTCCCTAAGTAGGTTAACCTAGGTAGGGTTTGATGCCCAGGAGGGTTAAGCACCAACCTAACTACCTCTGCTAACCATTTCATTCTTGGATCTAGTTAGACTTATGTATCCAGCTTGTTCTGCTAAGCAATAAGAGTTGATAAGGAAAAAAAGATGTGAATTAAAAACAAAGAATGTATCAAAGGACTTCTAAAGGTGACTAATCTGTAAAAGCCATTGAATGTCTTCATTGTATAGATAATTAAACTAAGGTCAGAAAAAGTCAATCACTGGCTGAAGGTTATCTGCCGTACTGTCAAAAATAAACATGGAACCCAGGCTGGTTGATTCCTATTCCATCCCTTTTTTACTTCTTCAGTAATGTAAAGTAGTAAAATGCTAAGGAAAGAATGAGTTGACAGAATTTGATGATTATCTACAAGGTTAAATCAAAAGCTCTATGTAAATCTTTCTTTTCTATGTAAATCTTTGTTACTAAAAACCTAACACGTGAGTTAGATTTCCTGCTTTAGCAAATGTAACAGTAGCACAGTGGCTTCAATATGCTACAATGGAGTTAATACTAAAACAGGGCTAAACTGGGTTCTACTTTCAAATTTAACTAGGTATTTGCTGTGCAAATGTCAGACTGTTGCATGAAGGCTTTTCAATGAATCATGCCGTTGGGTTTCCACTTCTTGCATGGTGCCTTTAATATCAAGTCTGGACTTGGTCATGTGATTTTCTTTGGTCAGTGGTACACCTGCAAGTAGGACACGGCAAGGTTTACACCCTGGGGACAGCTATAGTGGCAATGTGAAAGGCCACTGGCAAGGCATGCCTGGGCAGGCCAGCCATAGCTGTCACAGATGAGCTCAGTCCTCAACCATAGTACCCAGAACCTAAAGGAAGCACTATCAGCTTGGAAGAAGCTTAACAGATTAGGTAAAAGGGTTTGCCGTATCCTACTCTACCCACTTTCAAGAAACAATGCGTCTTCTTCCACGTCTCGTGTCTTCTTCCACGTCTCGTGTCTTCAGTGAAAAGATTACCAATGAGATTCAAACCTAGACATAACTATTCCCATTCTCTCCTTTCTCCCTCATCAGGTTGTATATCCCATGTTTCAAAAAGAGCCCTTATCTCTCTCATTCTTTGATGATGAGCTGGACTTCCCCAAAATGAGGAATAAAGAGAAAATGAGAAATTTAATAGTGAAAAACTTAGCAAATACTACCTTACCCAAGTGACGAAGGCTACCATCACCCGTGCAAGGCACAGAGATAAGTATGCCTCCAGATACAATGTTATAGGAAGGACATTTCAGGTTGTGGGATCTTCCTCAGAAAACATAACATCAGCCTAAACATGACAATTCCAAAATATAGGGCACTCTACAAAAATACCTGACTGGTACTCCTCAAAACTATAAGGTCATGGGGAAAAAAGGAGGAAAGACTTAAGAGATTATTACTGACTAGACAAGACTAGGTAACTAAACGTGGCACGCTAGACTCAATTTTTACAGAAAGTGGATATTAATGAAAAAACTGGTGAAATCCAAATGAAGAATTGAGTTTAGCTTAAAAAAGGAAAGGACATTTATCATGTAACTAATGTCACTACATCTTTCCAACTCACAAATGAAATTTAAAAGTAAAAGACACCATCCACTTAGAGGACAGGAACATTGGTCTACTTAAAACTGGGTAAAAAAGTAAAAATGGTAAGCATAAGAAGGAAGGAAGGGGAGGGAGATAAAATGATTTTGTGCTTAAATTATCTTGTTTGGTATTTCCCCCGTAACTATTTCCAATAAAAAAGTGGAGTAGATGAAGAAAAGGTAATTACTAGATAGTTGAAATATTTAAAGAGTTAGATTCTAGGTAATTGACAGTTTACCTATTGACATCTTACAGTAACTAACCTATAAACTAAAATGTATACACACATATATCACTCATACAAATATTTAAAATATTATTATCGAATATTCTTAGGTCATTTCTAGCAACTCACATACCTTTTAATATAGGTATTTTGTTCTAATTTATTGTCATCCCAAAGCATAAGAATAATTAAAGTATTACTCTTTTCATATTTTGCACAGAGATAATTGTTGGGTTGTGGACACTATTCATACAGGTTTATCTTAACCAACTTGTGATGACAACATAGTCTGGGATGCAGATGGGGATAATCTATAAACTTGCAGGGGTTGACAGGAATAAAAACCTACACTTTGACAAAAGTGCATCTGGCTCTTTAAATATTCATGAAAATAATGATACAAGGCCTCTGCTCTGTGGGGGTGTTTACTTTCTTTTCAAAAGTTTAGTTCTGCAAATGTGAGGGTAAAAAGGTTGGCATATGATACTGAATAATGCCACTGTGATGGGGAAAAATGGTTTTTATTAAGAATGACGTCATCTGTGCCTTTTGGGTTTTCTTTAAGGCATGTTGGAAAGACAGCAGGAAGAGCCCCTTGGTAAATAACACAAAACAGAACAAAGAATACGAGGGAGCAGAAACAAACAACCAGGAAGGATGTGCTAATTCTCAATACGTCTCTTCCGTAACTGGTCACACTTTCAGTCACACAAGGGCTATTCCCTTCTAAGGAATGATCAGCTTCCAGTATTAGAAATGCTGATTGATTTGCAAAATCAACTGTCCTGGGTCCCCAAGAACTCACGATTGAGGCTTAAGCCATCTATTTGGCTGGAACCCCAACTTTGAATTTAAGGATGATTATCTTAGGCCTCCCAGCAGGGGTCACTAAACTAATGATAAATATAAGCTCTGATATATTATGTAATCACTGTTTCCACAGAGAACATAAAGAAAGGAAAAAACAAAAACAAAACAACATCAAAGACCCTGCTGGGTAACCTCTGGATGAAAACATAGAATGTTTTCCTTAGCCAAAGTGACAGCATTTTACTTAGAAAGTTAAGATATAATAGTTACACTTTAGTATAATGTTTACTGAGAGGGCAGGTGACTATAGCCCAGTAGCTTTGAAAATCATATACATGTAGGTTCAACATACTATTCAAACATTATAAATATATATAGGAAAGAGACCTAATTATGGACAATTAATGATTTTCCAACACTGATTTTGATTAATCTTCATCCTTATATAAACTGAATATAATAGAGGCAGCCTTAAGATACATTCTGATTTCACTGAGGAGTGGGCCACCCTTCACCTGAAGACAGGCCATCAGGCACCTCATTCTGGTGCTCCATCCCCATACTTGCCATACTCCCTGGCCCTGGAATAATCTGGGGCTTTGAACGGGTTACAATGATATCAGCAGGAGTGGAGAGCTGAAAGCTTTTACTTGAAAAATACAATTCATTTCCTTGAAATCAGCCCTAAACCAGTTTATAAAATTTAAAAGATGGGAATGGACAAAAGGGGTTGTGTCATCTTGCCACCTACAAATGCAATGTCTTCACCAGAGCCTGTATCCCATCACCTCAGCTGTTATTTTCTCAAAGAGGCTCTTCCTGACCTCCAGACCTCGACAGCAGCCACATCACTCTTCCTTCCCTCAGCATACTTTTTTTTCATCAAGGCACTTTCAACACCTATGTTATTTTCTTGGTTTATCTGCTATGTGTTCTCTCCTGCTAGAGTAATAAGCCCATTGACGTGGGGGATTTATCTGTTCAATGTTCTAATGAAAGTCCAGCATCCAGAACCCTGCCTAGAGACCTGGATGGACCTAGAGGCTGTCAAAGAGAGCGGAGTATGTCAGAAAGAGGAAAACAAATATTGTACATTAATGCATATATGAGGAACCCAGAAAAATGTTACAGAGGAAGCTGTTTGCAAAGCAGAAATAGAGACACAGGTAGAGAACAAATGTATGGACACCAAGGGGGGAAATGGGGGTGAGATGAACTGGGAGACTGGGCCATTTATACAGTATCGAGACTGTGTATGAAACAGGTGACTAATGAGAACTTGCTATATAGGACAGGAAACTACTCAACACTGTGGTAACCTAAACAGGAAGGAAATCCCCAAAATAGCGGGTATAAGTAAACATACAGCTGATTCAATTTGCTGTATAGCACAATACATATTATAAAGCAACAATACTCCAATTAAAAAAAAAGAGAGAGAGAGAACCCTGCCTAGTTCAGCACAGACTCCATATAAATATTTCCAAATAAATGAATGAATAAACAGACCAATCAACATATGCNGATTCAATTTGCTGTATAGCACAATACATATTATAAAGCAACAATACTCCAATTAAAAAAAAAGAGAGAGAGAGAACCCTGCCTAGTTCAGCACAGACTCCATATAAATATTTCCAAATAAATGAATGAATAAACAGACCAATCAACATATGCCCCATGTATTATCCAATTTGGAGGGTGGCAAAAGAGACGTGAGACACAGATCATGACCACAAGACCCTCATATCTAGCTGAAGACACCAGGGTTGAGCACAAAGTGATTTTTTGTAGCCCTCATTCCAACTAAACTGACTCATGACAAAATGCAAACTGTTCGCCACTTATAGAAACATAAGCCTTCATTCAGCAGGAACATCCAGTGAATGGATCAGATATTGAAAATACTTGTTTTGATCAAATCTTTCATTATTTGAGAATTTCACAGAAGAAAAAGCTGTACTCTGTTCCACTGCCAAAGACAGAATCCGAGGCTGAGTAGCTCACTGTTCTAAACTCACATGGAATTTCTTCGAGTTTGATATTCTTATTACATTTTGATATTTATTCTTTCATCTCTAAATTCATAACACAGACATAGCACATCAGACACTTTCAAGATGAGAGATCATTTGTGAACTAACAGCACTTAATTAAATTTTTCTCTTGGCTCTTTTTGCTTTAGTTATCACAAAAACCTAGATGTGAAAATGCCCCCCTTTTTATTCTGCTTCCTGCCTGAGAATCATAGTTTTAAAATCTGAAATCTTCTCATTTTTCTGTTCTCTCCAACTTCAAATTAAGCATTGGATCTTGCTTTCTTTTGAATATAACTGAAAATGAAAATAAAGCTGTGGGGTGGTGGAGGCTACTCCAAGGAAAATTTCAAACACATGAGATTAGATGAAACCATCAAGAATCGTACCTGATTTCCATGTTCTACACAACTTCTGTTCCAATAATAAATATTTAATTAATGCAAATATTTCTGCTTGATGTTCCAGAAAGTTGGCAACCTTATACCTCCCTCTTGCTTTGAAGGACTCATTCATTTTTTTTTCCCATTCCGCTCAGGAAAGAAAAATAGTGGGGAAAACCAAGGGGTTAAAAGACACCCCTTAATGAATGTGTTTAATAGCTGACATGTCTTCTTTCTTTTTGTTCGATTAAACTGGCACCTACTCAGCGTGGCATTGTTCACTTTGAAGTGGGACTTCATTGTTCTCCTACCAGCCTCCATCAAGTCCTCCTGACAGATGACCTATCAAACGCTTCCTCCTTTGTCTTCCAACCTCTTTACCACCCCTAATTTCTTTTTTCTTTTCTTCTCACTTTTTTTTTTAAAGGCACAATCTGCTCACCCTCTGGCTCTTCCTCCTTCAGGGGTAGCAGTTGGTAAGCCTGGGCCCCTCCAAAGCCAGGGGCTGTTATGCAGAACGTGTCTGGGTCCCAATTATCTGAGGAGAAGTAGTGCATAAATTAGGAGATAGTGTTTCTAAAGCTGTCAAGGATAAATTGTTCTTATTTCCTGAAACTGTCATAGGAAAGAAGGGTGATTCTGAGATGAGTTCTGACACCCCTGTTGCTCCTGGAAGACAAAGAGGCCCTAAAGTCTCCTGCCAGGTCTGGGCCAGGAATAGGCTTATGACAGACTCAACTTATCACCGAGCTCAGAAGGTAAGCTTCAATTCAAATTAGATAAGACAGTATCTATTGATAATACAAGGCTGCTCAGGCAGCTCANTTTGTTGCTAAGTTTGTTAATTTTCAAGTGTACCCACTCTCTCTTCCCTCATCCCCTTTCCTTCAATTTGAGTAAAAGCCAAAAATTCACATCAGAGGAGAGTCTCAAGTGTAGGTGTAAGAAGAAACACCTGGGTCAACCAGATTTCAGCACAGCCACTTACAATTTTAAGACCTGGCGTTCTGCTTCCCTGGTATCTGTACACAGTGGTACACATCCAGAATCACAAAGCTCATTGGCATTAAATTCTATACGATGATGTCACTTACAGGGGTTCTACACTTAGCTGTGTGATATTGGACAACTTGTTTCATCTAAGTGAGCCTCAAGGTTCTCACCTAATAAATGGCAGAAAAAAAGTTTTATTTGAGAGCTGCTTTTAGCAAAAGGTCACTCAAGTCAAGAGTGTGCTGGTAGACGCTTAACAACTGTTTCTCTGGGTGGGTGGGGGGAAGCCCCGATTTGCAGTGTTTGCCCATTTCTGTGATGTAAACGGTTCACCAACTCTGTTTTCAAACTACAGACACTATGCCATTGAGTACTGCAACAGAAAAGATACAGTGAGCTGACCGGAGAACATTCCAGCACATCGATTACTCCGTCTAACTACAGATAATGGCACAGACTTTACATATTTCACCTAAGCTGAAACTTTTCTCTTCTCTCTGCACATCTCCTTCCTTCTCATAATTCAAAACTCAGCCTCACATCCATCAGCATTTTCAAGATCATTTACATCAAAATCAGTTCTCTCATCATCTCTCTGATGGCCCAGCATATAAAGAATCCACCTGCAATTAGGGAGACACAGGTTTGATATCTGGGTGGGGAAGATTCCCTGAAGGAAATGGCAACCCATTCCAGTATTCTTGCCTGAAAAATCCCATGCACAGAGGAGCCTGGTGGGCTACAATCTAAAGGGTCACAAAGAGTCAGACACAGCTGAATGACTAAGCATACACATTGCACATCTCATTTCTACACATGATTTAAGACTCAGCCTTACAGCCACCTCTTCTGTCAGCATTTCCAAGATCATTCACATCTGAATCAATTCTTTCATTATCATATCTCTAGTTAACTCTTTCTCTATTTTTCCTATATTTATTAGTTGTGGACAAGTCTATCTTTCCTGTTTCCCCTCTTTTACCACATATCATAGTTTCCACGCTGATAGTGCATAGTAAAATCCCCTTAACATAGTAGGGGTTTGGTTAGTGTCCATTGAATAAATAAGTAACTAAAACTACTGGGTTGGCTTAAAAGTTTGTTCTGGTTTTTCCACAAGATCTTAAAAACCCGATCAAGCATTTTTGGCCAACCCAATACTTTGAAAAAGCATGACAAAGTCTCATCAAGAAGCACTTTTCCCCCTAAAGGACTAAAAACTCTTTGAAGACAGGACAGTGTTTAATTTCTCTTTAAACTCTTTATTTGAAGAATTTAAATAAAGAATCTGGCATTTCATTTGTGCCAGATGAAAGTTTAGAACTAGAGTGAACTGAACCAGAGCAATGGAATTTCCAAAGTGGCTGATGCAGGTTGTTACTCATAGAATCAGGACAGGAGGGGCCCCACTGGCACCAGGGTCCAACTGACCTCTAGGATTTCAGTGCAGTGTGCTGCTTTTGCCTCAGAGCGGTCTATGAAACCTGGACTTGCCACAGGATGTCACATCGGCAACACCAGTGAGCCTTAGTTATCACTAGATGGCAAGACAGGACCACCAAAAGAGCTGAGAGGTACCCAGGCTTCCAGCAGGGAAGCCAAACACGGGGAACGAGGGACAGCATCCTTCTTCAGCACTGTGGCTGTGAACAGAAGTGATCAGGCTGCCCGCTGGAAAGGCAGAGGGTACCTGACACGCACACGAAATGTTAGACTAGATGCAAAATGCTGAAAAGGTGAGCAGAAGGGACAAGCCCAGAAGAACTAGGATCAGAGCTTGACTTTCCCAAGAGGCAGACAGGTAAAATGGAAAACGGTGTCTGGTCTTATCATGGATGACACACTCTTAACAGGAGAGCAAGTCAGGATTGGGAGTTGCTATTTTTGACCATATATGGAATGATATTTTTTAGAAATGAGTACATGTAAAATGCAGAGATTACACTGATACTTTCTTAGAAACTTCAAAAGGCACTTCAGGATGATTACAAAGCTCATTTATGATTACACATTAGGGATAAAACAGTGCATGCCAGTTTACTATGTGCCCAGTTAGATCACAGGCTCTGAGACATGAATGGCTTGGCCAAGGCCACACAAGCTAGTACCTGACAGATAAAACACAGTATGAAGCCAAACCTCCTGCACCTTTTGGCTATGTCATCATATAAGCTAAGCAAAACCAGGACTCTGCAATAATGCTTTGTCTTTGTCTTATGTAGGGGTTCCCTGGGGGCTCAGACAGTAAAGAATCTGCCTGCAATGCACGCAGGGGACCCATTTCTAATCCCTGGGTTGGGAAGATCCCTTGGAGAAGGGAATGGAATCCCATGGACAGAGGAATCTGGCGGGTTATAGTTGATGGTGTCACAAAGAGCCGGACACAACTGAATGATTAACACTTTTATCTTATGTGGCTTACAAAAATCTGAAAGGGATTCCACTTAATGTCAAGACTTAGCTTCCAAAGGTACATACTTTGAGGAACAACACTGACATAGATGGAGAAGTTCTTGAAATCTCTAACTGAGATTTAAGCAGGAAGGTTTATTATAGTCAAGCCCCACACATTTAAAATAGTACTGGTATTTCAGTTAAGGGTCCAAAAACGGTGGACAGGGGTAAATTTTCCTGGCTGGAGCTCATTCTCTCTTAGGACCTCACTGAACACTCGGATCTGCCTGCTCTTGATCTGGCAGGCTACCTGGCAGAAGGATGCTTAGGGTAGAAATCAAGAATGAAAAGATGCCAATGAATGTCGCTTCTTCCTTATGAAGTCTGTGATGCACCTGGGGTTTTCTTTTCACCTTGTTTGAAGTAGGACCAGGAGAAAATGTTACCCCTCACGGACAACCTTTTATTCTACCCCATGGCTTTCCCATTTCTTTTGCTTCTATATGTACTGTTGTTTTTTAAAACTTTCAAATCCAGTAATGATCACCACAGGCCATTTTTGAGAGATATTTTAAAAACTTTATAGGACTCTTCTGATTTCCTAAAGGAAATCAACCTTAACTATTCATTGGCAGTATTAGTGCTGAAGCTGAAGCTTCAGTACTCTGGCCACTTGATGCGAAGAGCTGACTCACCAGGAAAAATGCTGATCCTGGGAAAGACTGAAGGCAATAGGAGGAGCGGGGGTGGCAGAAGTTGAGATAGTTGGAGGGCATCACTGACTCAATGGACATGAATCTGAACAAACTCCAGGAGATAGTGAAGAAAAGAGGAGACTGGAATGCTGGAGTCTATGGGGTTGCAAAGGGTTGGACATGACTTAGTGACTGAATAACAACACCTCTTCTGGGCATAATACAAATAATGCTCAAGTAAAAGATGGGTGTGAAANCCTGGGAAAGACTGAAGGCAATAGGAGGAGCGGGGGTGGCAGAAGTTGAGATAGTTGGAGGGCATCACTGACTCAATGGACATGAATCTGAACAAACTCCAGGAGATAGTGAAGAAAAGAGGAGACTGGAATGCTGGAGTCTATGGGGTTGCAAAGGGTTGGACATGACTTAGTGACTGAATAACAACACCTCTTCTGGGCATAATACAAATAATGCTCAAGTAAAAGATGGGTGTGAAAGCAAGAACAGCTAGTAGTTATGAGTGGCAGAATACAATTTCATGAGCCTAGAACATCCCAGAGCCATTCTAGGCTCAAAGTGGTGATTTCATTCACAGAAATCTAGGCTATTTGCAGTACCCAGTTTTAGTGGCTGCCAAACACTAGGATTTAAAGAACACTGCCTTTTACCACGGGAGAAGACAAAGGCACACCACTCCAGTACTCCTGCCTGGAAAATGCCATGGATGGAGGAGCCTGGTAGGCTGCAGTCCATGGGGTCGCTGAGGGTCAGACACGACTGAGCGACTTCACTTTCACTTTTTATTTTCCTGCATTG
Organism: Neotragus pygmaeus; assembly: GCA_006410875.1. Taxonomy (NCBI): domain Eukaryota; kingdom Metazoa; phylum Chordata; class Mammalia; order Artiodactyla; family Bovidae; genus Neotragus; species Neotragus pygmaeus. Next base: position 309,158 of record SJYV01017206.1, on the reverse strand, counting down.
AAGGAAATGGCAACCCACTCCAGTGTTCTTGCCTGGAGAATCCCAGGGACAGGGGAGCCTGGTGGGCTGCCGTCTATGGGGTCGCACAGAGTTGGACACGACTGAAGTGACTTAGCAGCAGCAGCAGCCTTTTACCACACTGCTGCTGCTGCTGCTGCTGCTGCTAAGTCGCTTCAGTCGTGTCCAGCTCATCTAAATCTAAATCAAAATCTTACCAACCCAGATCTCATTCGTACACACTCAAAAGCAAAACTCAGACACAGTATCTCAAGAGAAGTCAATGTAAGTACAAAATCAATGGATAAATCATACTTTTATAAAAACAAACAGCAATAATACTAACCCAGGTCTCATTTGTACACATCCAAAAGCAAAACTCAGAAAAAATGCCTCAGGAAAACTCAATATAAGTGCAAAAATCAGTGGATAAATCTTTTTATAAAAATAAATGAGAACAACGACAAAGTACTTCCTTTTGCTTTTTGTCTAAATAGAAGCTAAAATGATATTCAAAAGAGACATACTTCCTTCGTAAATCTTCCATATATTGGGTCAATGCTAATAAGCATGGTTTTTGGACCAGTCTGTCAAGCAATGCTGTCAACCAAATTCTACTGTTATTTTCCCTAATTTTCAGTGGAAATGGACACTTAACCAGTTCACAGCCTTTAGCTATGCTAAAGAATTGATACTGATACACACAAGGATATCCAGACATGCTCAAGTGCTATGCTAGGTTTCCAACATTTCCCGTTAGCAAAGCCTGAATGGACATTAACTATGATTCTAGTATATTCTCCAGCAAATGCCTTCCTGGAAAACACATGTTATACTATTCCTTGTGATTTATTTCCTGTCTTCTCCCCTCTTTGATATGCTCAAAACATCATATACTTTTAGAAAAAAAAAAAAGTCAAGTGCAACATTTTTTTTTCCCCCACTATAAGTCTCCTCTTCATTATTCTCCCTGTTTTTGCACAAGAAAGATACTTGATCCTTGCCAGGACCAACACGAGAGAGGCGTGGGCCATCCCCAGAGATGCAAGGGGGAAACGTCCAGCCTGTTGGAGAGGAGAACCCTCTCCTTCTGCCTTTCCGTCCCTGGCACTCATGATATTGCTTGTTTTTTCACCTTTCTCTTGGTGGGAGAGAAGGTAGGTAGGCAATTACCAAAGGCTCCAATTCATGTTCAGCTTTGCAAGGAGAGAAAAAGGGTTGAGGCCAAGGTCATGGCCTGGTCTTCCTACTTCTTATTTCTTCCATCTCTGAACCATTCATCAACTACCAAGGAATGGACATTTCTTCTTTGGAGGATTGGGGTCCGGGGACTATAATTACCTGGTGATTAGGATTTTAGAAATTACACTTTCAGGAAAAAAAGGAAGATCTTAGCACAAACATAATGTAGGTCGGTTTTAATGAGTGTTGCCAAGAAAGAGGAATTACTCAAACTCCAATATTTCATAAGTTCTTCTACCCAGCTTCTCTCACTCTTTGAGAATAAAACATCCAGAGAAAATGTTAAGTGAGGTATTTTCTGACTCCAAAATCAAAAAAGTTTCCTTGAGAAGGTCAGTTATTAAGCCTCCCAGGGCACAGGTGGTAACTGGGTCAACAGCTTGAAAATTTGGCAGGCAGGAAATCTTCCTGTCTGAATCTTTTCAGCCCAGGCATTTCTTCTCAAATTATAACCCAATGGTGAGGCTGTGTCAAATGCTCTAGAGACATTGATTTTTCCCCCTTTTAAGAGGCTCTCCATCCACCCATAAAACATCCCACTTTTCTCTTTACAAGAAGTTTCCTTCAGCTGTTTATAGGACACATTCATTTGAGGGGTTTAGATAGGTAGCCATTTCCAATTTCAGACTGAGTAATCTCAACTCTCTTCTCCTCAAAACAATGCAGCTTGAGGAAAGTACTCTCTCAAGAACTTTATTAAAATTCAGGATTTTTTTTTTCTCAAGTACAAAAATTGAGAACAAAAATAAGCAAGACATATTTGCCAGGTGCCATATTTGGACTTGGGCCTCCCAGGCGGTGTAGTGGTAAAGAAACTGTCTGCCAGAGCAGGAGATGAAAGAGATTCAGGTTCAATCTCTGGGCAGGAACATCCGCTGGAGAAGGAAATGGCAACCCACTCCAGTATTCTTGCTTGGAAAATTCCACGGACAGAGGAGCCTGGCGCACTCTATGGGATCGCAAAGAATTGGACATGAAGGAGCACGCACACATATTTGTACCTAGCATATTACTTTGATTTCTGAGGAAAGCAGCTCATGACAGCAAAGGGCTTTGTCCAGTGGGAGTTTCAATCTAGTTAAGAATTAGCACATGGAACATGAGCGCAGCAAGGTCAAGGTCTCATTGACTTTTTTTTTTTTTTTTGGTAGTCAGAATGGAATATGAATCAGGAGGAGACATCTATGTGGAAATATGGAAGAAAACTTTGCACTGGCTACATGAAAGAGTAAGTACCCTTATAAATGTATTGCCTCTACTTAAAAAGAATCGACTTATTTTCTAATTTTAATCTCTTAGGAATTTTATACTATATCATAGAGTGGGTATATTCAATTTGTCCATCTATTTTACTATAATGCCTTTGGGTTTGTCTTTTGAGAGAGTAAATCGAGCATCTTTTCAGTGACAGCATCTTTTCAGCATCTTTTCATTCCTAGCACAGTCCTATGTTGGGAGATGATTGTTCATATTTTTTAATAGTAGTGAAAAACTGCCCTCTATCAAAGGACTGTTTTGAACCTATGGAGAGTTTTTTCAAAAACCTTGCAGAGGTTTTTGAGCTTCTTGGAGAGAGGTGTTATCTGAATCAAAACCTGTGAAAAGAATAGCTGTAACATTTTCCTACAGTGAGAAACTATTGTGTTGTAAAACAGTTTCTAAAGGGAAGAGTGTTCTAGACATTATTTGCTAAATTTAGAGGAACAAGACCAACCAAACTGCAAGGAATCACTGAAATAATACAATCTCCAAAAGGGTAGAGAAGATAATGTATTAATAATTTTCATGGCCCCAATGTTATAAGAATAGTAAGAGTAATGTCAAGAGACGTTTAATAGAGCTAAATCCTACACTTTACTATAGAAATGAATTACTGGAGTAGCTTCCAATTGAGATAGATAATTGTGCCATGCTGTATTATGTTCCCATTCTAAGGGTATAGCAAGAAAAACAGTCATACAAGTTGCCAAGGCTTAATGTCCTCAGCTCTATAGTAAAGAATGGAAAGAGAAGTGAGAAATCACCCTTTAGCAGATCAGGATGTCAAAGGAACAAGACACGAAGAAATGAAATAAATTTTCCATGTCTCCACCATTAAATTATGCTGTTAAATAAAACTAATCCTTCACTATAATTTAGTCTATAATAATGATTATCATTACAGTTCTGAAAATGAACATTCAGCCTTCAAAGAAACATCAAAGTAATTCAGGTTTTTAAGGTTTTTTTCATGTTTGCTCTGCATTTTTGAGTTATTTTTTCCATACACATGCTAATATTTTTTTCTGAAATTCAAATGATAATAGCTGAGTCCCATTTCCCCACCATAGGATGTATGTAACTTTCTATGAATATTAATATTTTTTCAAATACTTTTTTAAACCAGGGTCATTAATATGATAATACTTTGGTAATGAATTTACAAAAATTCCATACAAATACTACATGTGCTAATACAATGAAATACTGTGGAAATAATATGCATAATGCATTAGGCTTTGTTACAGATGCCTGCCAAAAATAGTGTTTGGCAAACAGTAGCTTGCTTGAAAAATGCCTAACCGATTAAAATTTATTGCTGCTGATAGACCCAGGGCAAACACGCAACGATCTTTGCTATTCATGCCCTGGCAGACACATCAGTTCACTGACTGCTCAGATTATCTCTGAAAGCTTCTGGACATCACAAAAATTAAGGAAGATGCTTAATGAGATGTTTAATGCTGGGGAGAGTGATTCCTCCGAACAAAGGAATCCCCCAGGTACTGCAGTTTCATCTCCATGGAAGTCACTCCTAGCAAAGGGTCCCAGCTCCATCCAGCAGCCGTGGGCTGGGCTGATTTCTGTGCCTCTGTGTTCAGTCTCGCTTGCCACAGATAGTTGCTTTTGCTAGCATTAAAGCATTCTCTTCTCTCCACCGTATTCCTGGTTTGACATCACCTAGTGCCTTATTGGTTTGTGATTGCACTTTCCAACATACATGGAATTCCTAGTGCTGTGAGTTACAGGGTGGGGAGAGGTGAGTCAGGGGCTATTCCATTTGCTGGAGGCATGTGGGGGAAAGAGCTGAGCTCTGGGGTGGATCTTTCCAAACACAGAAATGGCTATCTTTTTTAGAAACTATAATTTAACATCAAAACCACTACCTATTGTTGCCAGTGTACCAAGATTCCATTTGATGGCTAAAAGATGACAAGTCTGTCAGTTTTCTGAGATCTTTAGCATTCCTGGGGTCTTTGGATTCATTTAATTTAGCTCCATCACTTTACAGATGGGCAAATGAAGGTGCAGAAAGGGGAGCTGATAGAACGACTGAGAGCACATAGCTAATTAGCAGCAAAGATGACAGTTCCTTATTCCTTGCCCAGGTCCTTCCATCAATGGTGCTGGCTTTACTGAAGAAGAAAAAGGAAAAAAGATGTGGCATCTCAGGTGCCAGCCCTCCTCCTCCTGCCCATGGGTACTGGTTATTCCTTCAAAGGCCTGGGGAAGAAAAGCTTCTGGATGGAGGATAAACAGAATGAATGGATCCTACTGATGAATCCCACATGGGATAAGCTCTCAAATATATGTTTAGATAGATAGCCAGATACACAAAATTCAGGACAAAATGAAACTTTAAGTGCTAAAATCTATGATTTTATCCATATCTACCAATCTGTCTGTCTATGTTTCCTGGAAGAAGCATAGTTTCCAATTATTTGAAACTTTTAAATCGTCCCTGAGGAAGATCCTGGTCAGAAATACTTAAAACTGCTTAGTTATGAAAGAGTTACTGAAAAGTGAAACTGAAATTCATCTCAGTTAAAATTTAGAAATGGGAAAGGGCAACAGAGACCTTTATGTTTAGCAGGAATAAAAGGAGAATTGCAATCAATCAGATGCTTTTAGAAAAGTAAACAACCTAGTAAAGAAGAATGGCCAATCTATGAAAATAAGCAGAAAACCGTTATAAGGATCATTAACAGAAGAGGACAAACAGGAGCGTGAAACCACAGGCCTGCTCACCATCAAAGTGCAGAAATTTAAGCTCTGAGAAGGCAGCCGTGATGTATTCATTAAGAAGGGTAACAGAAGGAGGGGGCGGCCAATAATGAAATGACTGATGAGTTCAATTTTAGTTTACTTATAATTGACTGAAAACTACCTGAGTGGAAAAGGAACTTCAACTTTAAAGCAGTAGATGTTGAGCTGCTCTCTAAATAGCAAACTAAGGAAAGGTGGCCGGCAGTGGCTATATTGACGGTCCAGCCTCAGCCGGGTTCTGTCTTTTGTCCTGAGCAAGTCAATTTTCAATAAAATATCCAGGAGCCTGTGCAGTTATAAAACTTTGTGTTCGTTCACTCAACACGTTTGTTGATGGCTTACTCTGTGCCACCTCCTGTTAACTGATGAGGTAGTGCAACAAGCAGAAATGGATGCAGTCTCTGTTTTCTTGGAGTTTAGAATGTAGTCCGGGAAGCAGGGAGGATTTAGGACAATACAATCCTGACAAATGTATACTTAAGCAATTGAGTAATTTGTTCTGAGAGGAACACAGGTCTCTGACAAGGTATGATCAAGATCAGCAGTAGAGCCTGTAATTTGCAGAAGACTCATAAGAAGGAATGGAGAAGGCAATGGCAACCAAGTCCAGTACTCTTGCCTGGAAAATCCCATGGACAGAGGAGCCTGGTGGGCTGCAGTCCACGGGGTCGCTAGGAGTCGGACACGACTGAGCGACGTCACTTTCGCTTTTCACTTTCATGCATTGGAGAAGGAAATGGCAACCCACCCCAGTGTTCTTGCCTGGAGAATCCCAGGGATGGGGAGCCTGGTGGGCTGCTGTCTCTGGGGTCACACAGAGTTGGACAACGACTGAAGCAATTTAGCAGCAGCAGCAGCATTAGAAGGAAAGATGCTGATGATGTTGACATGGGAAAGATGGCTAGGAGTCACAGGGTGGAGCTGGCATGGGAGACTCCTCTAGGGAAAACATGCATAGGACTTGGATTGGAGTAAATGACTCCCTTAAGGTGGACGGGGCCTGATGGGGGATGTTTCCTTCATCTTAATGCCACTGTTGGAAGATTCAGCTTTCTAAGAAGGGATGATTGAGGACAATTTGAGAAGCANTGAAAAGTTTTAGGAGGGTGATAATCTGATTTGGCTTTATATAGATGACCCTAGTTGTGAGGAAAAAATGCTTGGGAGCAGCACAGGTGGGTGAAAAAAGCAGCAGAGAGACCAACTGACAAGACTATTGTAGTATTGCAGGAGAAAGATGCAAAGCTTGGACCAGAAAAGTTGGCACTAAAATGGAGAAAGTTGAGAGATTGGAGATTTACTGTGGAGATGGATCTAGGAGGATCGGCTTATGAATTGAGCATAGGGTAGACAAAGTCAAGAGAGAAACAAAGTCTTTTGGCTTTCTAACTGTGTGACACCTGGAGAATGATGGTATCATAGAAATGAAGAACCATGTTCCAGACGAGCTTGGAGTGTTGGTAAAGCATCCAGGTGGAGACGTCAATCAGCCAGTAGGGTAAGCTCAGGTCTATGAGAAAGAGAGTGAAGTTAGAGAGAAATACTTTGATTGTCATCAGCTTCTAAGTGACATTTAACATCATGATGCTGATTATCATGAAAGAGAGAATATGTATCCTGAGAAAAGAGAGTTCAGAGCAAGCCGTGTTTATAGCAAACACTTGGGTGCCAGGCACAGTGAAAAGACTCAGCAAAGAATGCAGAAGAGGAACTGCCCATGGAATGAGAGACAACAGGGAACGAGTAAAGAAAGTTTTCCAAGGAGAATGTGCACCTGTTTTCAAAGATGCTGAGATGTGAGGCAGGAGGCGGGGATGAGAACTAACATCAGATTTTGCACGTGGAGGTCACTGATGACCTGAGAAGAGCTGCTTTGATAGAGGATGGGGGTGAAAGTCTTTTTGGAGGAGCTGAGAGTCCACAGGAAATGAGGAAATGCAGAAGGTATGAAGACAGTGTCTCTCAATGTGCTCTGCTGTGAACAGGAGCTTGTACTGAGGAAATGTCTGAAGCAGGGTGTGGAATCAAGAGGTTGCTTGCTTGTTTGTTTATGTTAAGATGGAAGACACCAAAGCATGTTAGTATACTGATGTAGCAGAGAGAGAAATTGGGGTTCTCAGGCAACTCAGTGGTAGAGAATGCACCTGCCAATGCAGGAGCTGCAGGAGATGCAGGTTTGATTCCTGGGTCAGGAAGATCCCCTGGAAATGGCAACCCACCCCAGTATTCTTGCCTGGGAAATGCCATGGACAGAGGAGCTTGACAGAGGGCCACAGTCCATGGGGATGCAAAGAGTCAGACAGAGTTAAGCACGCATGGTCGATTAGAGAGAAATGAACAAAATGGAAAAGAGGAGTAGGACTTAGAGGAGTGAAGTCAATGAAGGCAAGAGGGTTTAGGATTGGAGTCTGCAAGCTGAAAACCGACTGTGACTCGTAGCAGGGAACAGACTCCACTGTTGTAAAAGGAAAGGCAGAGAGTATGGGAAGAGTACAGAGATGATTCTCCACGGTTCCGAGGAATTGAATGGATGAACGAGTGAGTCTATCTGCTTCTTTTCCACAACCTGAGTAATTAAGAATATTTTCAAATTTCACATCATTCATGCACTTCATAGTTTTCCATTCTCTGAGCTCACACAATACTCTTTGCCTAAACCAATTGTCACTTTCCATGCATATCTCTGCCTAGTTGTGTGTTTAAGTCTTTGGTGCCCTGGCTTCTTAATGAGGCATTCAAGGGCACCTATATTCCTGTGCCTCCCAGCATAGCATCACTGCATAGCAGAAGTTCAACAGATACATTTAACTGGAATCAGTTTTCCAAGGTCCTGTCCCCAAATACTGTTAATAATATTAATGTTGCTTCTAGCTCTGATGTTCTACAAATCTCAGTCAACTGCAAATATGTACTTTGGTCACCAAAACAGCAGATATGATTGTAAAACCTCAGAAATCACCATCTTTGAATCTTTGAATCTACGTATAAGAGTGTTTCAGCAAAAAACCCAAAGGACTCAGCATATACATAATCACAAAAACCTACAGAAGTTTAGGTGAGAAAAAGAAACTCACCATCTGAATCCTAAGATATTTATTTTCCCCATAACGAAACTTCCACAACCCTCAGTATACAACTGATGCAGGCTTCCCAGGTGACACAGTATAGAATTCTGTCTGCTAATGCAGGAGACTCAAGAGACATAAGTTTGATCCCTAGACTGGGAAGATCCCCTGGAGAAGGAAATGGCAACCTGCTTATGGGAAAATTCTACGGACAGAGGGGTCTGGCTGGGTGACAGTCTGCGGGGTCATAAAGAGGTGGGTATGACTGAGCAGACCGCACAGCAGTCAGGACCACGAACAGTCCCATCCTAAACTAGGTCACAAGAAAAGACACCGTTTTACTCACACTCTCACTGAAGATGGGTGCAAAAATGAAGAGATGAATTCATTTACATTTGGATATTTCTATTAAAATTAATTTATATATGGAATTTTAATTACAGGATGCAAGTCTGTGATTAATTTAATTCTGTTTCAATTTATGAGGATGCACTTGGTTAATGGCACACCTCTGCAAAAGGGCTTTATTGAGGGATCTCATCTCTATGATTTACTGTCTGAGTATACGTGACGTTCCTTTCATTACATAAGAAATTATTATTTGTCCTTGAAGTTGAATCCGTTGCAAGGGTAAGGAGATGATGCCAGTGCTATGGCCTAACCTACTATTTTTTGAGGGAAGTAGCAGATTCAGAAGAAAACTTGTCTGGCTTTCTGGTCATAAACCTTTTCCCCTGTGTATTCAATACACACATGTGCATGGCTGATTAATGCTCAAATCCTGGCTGACATTATGATAAGCTTTAAAGCAAGCCTACCTTAGAGAAAGGCCAAGAGCAAAGCAAGCACTGCCTTTTCTTACAGAAAAGCTTTCTTCAACTGAAGGTTTGAGGCAAAGGAAAGGAAGACAGGGCAAAAAAATGAAAGCAGAGGGCCTGAATATAGAAAAAGGAAACAGAGCATAAGGGGAAAAATACTACCTAAGGAGGTATCCTTGAATAACCTTGTTTAGAAAACTGGCGAATAAGCCCATCTATGTAATCCCGTTATGAACTGTTAGCTTATGGCTTAGTCAAAGAAAAACTGTGTAATGAGATTAAACCAGTAAGAAAACAGGCTTGTCTGTGGCTGTTGGGAGAACAAAACAAAGAAAGCAATAAATGAACAATTGCAATCCCTTGCTTCCCCTCCCCCACTTCAGAAGCAAAACAATTAGGAAGGAAGATCTCCTGATAAAGCAAATGCAAAATCCCAGTTTTTCTCCCAGCTGCACTAGAGAAAAGAATGTGTCTGCTTGCATTATTCACTTCCTAATGTTCTTTTAATTATGGTAAGAGAATGATGTGATTTTTAAAGGGAAACGCAATTTCTGCCTAGCATTCCCTTTTCGTACGCGTTCCCTCTCCTGGTACCTAAGAAGATACCTGGTAAAAATATTCTACTTCCCTTTGGTATTTCCTCCCCTCCTCCAAGTCTAAGAGCATCCCTCAAAGTTCTGCATTTTACTTTTTTTTAGATGGAAATACTTGACTCCATTACACCCATGCGTGTGCTCAGTCGGGTCAACTCTTGGTGGCTCCATAGACTGTAGCCTGCCAGGCTCCTCTTCCAAGGAATTTTCCAGGCAAGAATACTAGAATGGGTTACCATTTCCTACCCCAGGGTATCTTCCCAACCCAGGGGTCGAATATGCTGCTCTTCCTGCCTCTTGCATCGACAAGCAGATTTTTAACTACTCACTACCTGGTGGTTAAAAAGCTAAGTCCTACCCAACTTTTGTGACCGCATGGACTGTAGCCCACCAGGCTCCTCTGGCCATGGGACTTCCTAGGTGAGAATAGTGGAGTGTGTTGCCATAGGCAATAAATGAATACAAGGCCAGGGCAGGGGGTGGGGGGGGATGTCTGTGCCCCCAAACCTTATTTACAAAAACAAATGACCACCCTTGGGGCTGTCATTTGCAGACTCCTGGGTTAGATGATAAGAGAAGAAGAAACAAGGTTTGAGACACCTTAGATGAAATTGAGGTCCCTACAGCTGATTCCTTGGAGAAGGCAATGGCATCCCACTCCAGTACTCTTGCCTGGAAAATCCCAATGGATGGAGGAGCCTGGTAGGCTGCAGTCCATGGGGTCGCTGAGAGTTGGACAGGACTCAGTGACTTCACTTTCACTTTTCACTCTCATGCATTGGAGAAGGAAATGGCAACCCACTCCAGTGTTCTTGCCTGGAGAATCCCAGGGACAGGGGAGCCTGGTGGGCTGCTGTCTATGGGGTCGCACAGAGTCGGACATGACTGAAGCGACTTAGCAGCAGCAACTGAACTTATTTTTTTATTATACATGTACTTCATGGATTTAAAACATGGATCTTTCACTAAGGATACTGGAATACATGAGGAAGGTGAGAGTAGTTTGTGAACAAGTATTTCTGCTCTGATCACTTTTTGTCACTTAAAACCAAAGGTGTGGTGGTAGAGGAAGTGCATACAGAAGGAGCAGTGATGCAAAGAGAGAAAAGGCTTCTAGTCCTCCAAATGGACCAGCTCCGAGTGCCAGCCAGAGAGAAATGGACCCGTTCGCTGAGAACACTCTTTCTCATAAGTGGACCCTAGATCAGTAGCGTGAAAACTGACAGATATTATGCAGAATCCTTGATTACGTCTTCTTGGTATTGCAGGACAAACATTCCATTCCACATGTGCCTAGCTCTGACCTCTTCTTGCTGCCCGATCTACTTTTAATCTCTTTCTTCTATGAGTGCACACTCTTGGGATACAAATATGTCTTTATTATTAACCAAGAATAATAGATTTTAGAAAGTAAATCCATACAAAATAAAGTATGTTTTGTTGGGTTAAAAATCAACACATTTGGAATGGGGTGTTGCTCTGGATGAGCTATTTTTATGGCAAGGCAAGTAACTCTAGATACATAATACAAAGCATGAGTATCTCTTCAAAAGGAAGCTGTGAGAAAGCCTCAGGAATCATAATTATCAGCTCCAAGACAACTCTGGTCAAAAGCAAGGGACCTGTAAACATTCAAGTTCCCACTTAGAATGGTGCCCAGATGCGAATAAGTTGCCGTGTGGTCCCTAGAGCCCTAATAAACAGAAGTTCACATGTAACTGCAGAGGTCCTTTCTCCCTCCAAGCTGATCAGATGATTGGTATGATTTCTTTCATGCAGAAATGCACTTTTCTTCGCAATAATGCCACTGCTCTGCCAGTGGCCAGAAGCAGTGGCATCTGGCTTTCTGAAGAAAGCATGTCGGAGTGAAACTGTAAGCTTTGGGCAGAAAGGAAGGAGGCACAGTGAGTCAGGGAAGAAGGGAGGGGAGAATGGAAGGACTTCCTCACTTAATGTTCATCTAATGAGCCCTCCTGAGATCCAAACTCTGCCACAGCCTACCTCCATCTGCAGACTTCAGAAGAGGAGGCCTAATCCCCTTTTAAACTCAAGTCCATTACCAGCGCAGTCATGCCAGCTGTGTGTATTAAGTAACTCACAGAATGGGATGATAACATCCATTTCTACAGGACAACCCTTTTGGAGGAAAACTAATTCCATTGGATTGTCAACATTTGGACCCCCGGGAAGTGTCTCAAAATGTATTAACCAAAGTTGAACAACAAAAAGCAGTGGTAGTGAATGTCAACACTATGAGAAAGTGGTTCCAGCAGCCACAAGCCACGCTCCATAGAGTCCACCCATAGAGACAGCAGTCCTGAAGGCTGGCAATGTGCTCTTGATCCGAGTGACCATTCTTCCACGCCTCCACTCAGCCTTCTTCCGACCACCATGTGGATGCAAAGAACCAAGAGAGCAAAAATGACAGTTCTGGGGCAAGTCATCTTTGTTAGAAAACTTTACTCTGAAGTTTAAAAGAAGCGGTTGGCCTTCAGCGTAAATGTATAAGCCAATGTAAATCCATGACTATATAATTCTTAATGAAAACATTTTCCATGTAGTGCCTTACTACGGTCAATAATGGCTCACTTTGTACATAGTAAGGCCATATAAGACACCTATATTTCCCCCAAATTATCTGACTAGGATGGGGGGAGAACAGTAAAAAATAAAAGAGGGGCCAGAAAAACTTTAATAGAACTCTAATTTATCCCACTGAAAGAGGAGCTTGGCATATTACAGCCTGCTGATGCTACTGCTAAGTCACTTTAGTCGTATCCAACTCTGCGCGACCCCATAGATGGCAGCCCACCAGGCTCTGCCATACCTGGGATTCTCCAGGCAAGAACACTGGAGTGGGTTGCCATTTCCTTCTCCAGTGCATGAAAGTGAAAAGTGAAAGTGAAGTTGCACAGTTGTGTCCAACTCTGCATGACCCCATGGACTGCAGCCTACCAGACTTCTCCGTCCATGGGATTTTTCAGGCAAGAGTACGGAGTGGGTTGCCATTGCCTTCTCCTATAGGGTCACAGAAGTGTTGGACATGACTTAGCAACTAAATAATGGTATTTGTCATAAAATTTTGGACTTCCCTGGTGGTGTAGTGGTAAAGAATCTGCCTACCAATGTAGGAGATGTGCGTTTAACCCCTGGGGCAGGAAGATTCCTTGGAGAAGGAAATGGCTACCCCTTCCAGTATTCTTTCCTGGGAAATCCCATGGACAGAGAAACCTGGTGGGCTACAGTCCACGGGGTGGCAGAGAATCAGACATGACTTAGTGGCTAAACAACACAACGACAACATGCAACTCAAGTTTACTATAGTTAAAGTGTAATTCAAAATGTTCACATAAAGAAAAGCAAAATGAAGATAAAGCCAAACCACTGTGGGAACAAAAGCGTTGAGAAGCAAATTCTCTTCACTGAAGACTCACAATGATTATATTCTTTATATAGATTTAGGCAGAGATTTAGCGAAACAGCAATCTTACTACTGAACCTCTTGAAGACGGGCTAAACATGGTGTCGAGGCATCACCATCACTGCATAGTTACTGAGCCAGTGTCTCAGGGTCCTGGATTATGAGCTATTTCTGCAGCAATCTCAAGAATTTCACGGAGTCACACTCCCCACTTACTGTAGCTTCCTTCTCCCCTCTACCAAGTAGCAGAGAGTAGGACTTAGAAGCTCTGCTCATAATGAGCCAACTTCACTTCAGAGACCAGAAGAGTGAATGCTTGAGAGGTGAAGAAACTTACCCACAAGGAGACATGAGCCAGCAGGGAACTCAGCCTCCAAACCCAGGGCTTTCCTTCCCCAAAGGGCACTAGCTGAGGACCTGGGAGACAGCTCTCCACTGTAGCCCTTTAACTGATGGGTGAATCCGGAAGCCGAGGGGGGTCTCTGTGTCTTCATATATGTTAAGGTGGGGGCAGGGGCGCTCCTTGCCCCTTAGTGTCCCCTTTACTTTTCTAGTGAGATGCAGCCATTTAACCCACGTACTCCACTGAGGGGCACGTTTTTCCTTCTAGTATGGTTGATGCGAGTTTTGATAATCAAGTCCAAAGCATCAACTTATGACTGGAGTCTATCGAGGCTAGTTCTCACTGAGGGTCAGTTGCTTTTTCAAAGATAAAGGTTTCTAGTGAAAAGGGTGTGACTGCACTCTGCGGAGAAAATTGATCCATGTACCATTCCGGCTTTCAGGACACACATTCCTTCTTCTTAGTAAAGGTTGAAATTTATAGAGGAGTAGATCAGGAACTCTGAATGTGACACAAAAACTTTTGATTTTGATTTTTGAAAAGGTCTCTGACAACGTCTTATTTTACAGTTTAATTTTGATAAAATAAAAATACTGTTTATAATTTCTGGATTTATAATAAATTGAACAGATGGACTCCCTCTAAAGAATATTGGTTAATGTGATCATCCATACTCAAAGGAAAATGTTTAAATCACCATGAGCTCCAAGTGCTACAAGCTGAAAGGAAAACAACAACAAAAGAAAAGTCCAGAAAGAGCTGTCTAGCAGAGTAGCACAGAAATCTATCCTTGATTTTGTTCAATATTTTTATAAAGAACATGGCCAAATTAGTAAATGTCAAAGGAAAAAAAAATTTTGAATGATCTCTAGCATTTCTAGCATGGGATGTTTTGGGAATCTATCCCAAACAAAACTGTCAAACATATTTATGCAAAACAAAATCATCAAGAACATTTGCCATCAGATTAAAACAATGGACAAAAAAGGTGAAATGTAATAGTGATAAATGTAAAAAGGGTGGAAAAAAAATCAATGGGATAAATATAACCAAGAGAATCCTGTCTTGACAGCATTTGAGGTAACGTTATCTAGGGAATTGCTAACCGAAAGTTCTGTCTGAATTAAAAGTCTGAAAGCCCTTCTGAAAAGAAGCTAAAGCAATAGTTAGAATGAGTGAATAAAAGATGTCAGAACACAGCTGGAGAAGTATGCCATTATTGAGCATTGAGCCTTATTTGGAACCTGAGAGATCAAAGATTGTTTCAAGAAAGACGACCAGACCAGCATACTGAGAATAACAAAGTTATATTGTTTGAGAAATGGTGTTTCCTTTGCAAAGGTGACCCAATAAGTGAATAAATGAGGAGGTTGGGAGATGATTATTAAATTTGTTTCTACATATCCAAACAAGAGCTTGGGACCAATGAGTTGAAGTTAGAGAGGGATAGTTTTTGGTTAAATATAACAAAGATGTCACTGTAAATCAGAGTCTGCAACCATGGAAGGGGATATACAAAGCAAAAAGTTCATTTTGCATGACTTCATGCATGATCATGAAGGTTGTGACTATGATTTTCAACATTTTTTTAAAATTTTGGTTTTATTTGATAGAAGGTTGGACTTGGTGGTTTGTTAGTCTCCTCCCTTCCAGTTTCTATGATTCTATGAATATTTTTTCTGATATAAATAATGATAGCAATGATGGGGTATTTTCTTCTAATAGGAATTAGATCAATGATGATACTTTCTTACAAATGCCCTGTAATAGCAAGCCCACTACTTTAATGAGTGTGGGTCTTTCATGTAAAACATCTGTACAATTTTATATTTAATTATTGAAATGATTTTCCTGTAATTCCTTACCCAATAATCTATGTGGATTGACTACCATAAAATTAACGTTCATACATTGGGTATTTTGTCAAAACTTTGAGTCAGGCNCATGTAAAACATCTGTACAATTTTATATTTAATTATTGAAATGATTTTCCTGTAATTCCTTACCCAATAATCTATGTGGATTGACTACCATAAAATTAACGTTCATACATTGGGTATTTTGTCAAAACTTTGAGTCAGGCCCTAGGCTATGTGTATACTGATCAAATGAATAAAAGGTTTCTTGATCTGACAGGCAGCTTTTCAAAACCAAGTCCATTAAATCGGAGGATAAGAAACTACCTCAAATAGTAAGTAAAATAGCTTCCCTTAATGCTTCATTGACAAACTGTAGCATTACTTATGTTTGTTATTTAAAAAAAAATCTTTTTACCATTTAGGAAAAATGACTTGTATTTCTTAGGAGAATTTTTTTTTTTTAATCAGAACATCTATAGAAAACAAAGGCAAGACAATAAAAAATAATAAGCAACCAACTGCCCCCATTTCCAAACTGAATCAGAAAAAAAGAAGTTTATAAAAAGTGGTCTCCAAAATACATAAGGGAAAGTGAATTCACCTGGGAAAGAAGAAACTCAAAACACAGTTGAGAGTGAAAAAATTCTCTTATTGAGTCTCTTTTCCTCAAATGGATTTTCAATGTTGTTCAGAAACTATTTCTTTTTTAACTTTTTATTTTGTATTGAAGTACAGCCAGCTCACAGTGCCGTGATAGTTTCTGGTGAACAGCATGATGACACAGCCATATGTATACAGGCATCCATTCTCCTGCAGACTCTCCTCCCATCCAGGCTGCCACATAACATCCAGCAGAGTTCCCTGTGCTTTATAGTAGGTCCTTGTTAGTTAATCATTTTAAATATAGTAATGTGTAGAAGTCGATCTCAAACACCCTAACTATCCCTTCCCCCATCCTTCCACTTTGGTAACCATAAATTCATTCTCTAAGTCTGTTTAGAAGTTTTCATGTTTAATTTCTGATTTCCTAATCAATTCCCCCCGACCCATGTCCCATTTCTCATGACCGTTGTTCTAAACATGTACTATCTTATTATCTCATTCACACATTCAGGATGCTCCGCTCCCACTTTCTAGAGATATCATCTCAGTTAATGAGAAAATGAGAACTACTAAGAGTTTACTCTGCCTTTTTTACACAAATTTCCTGTTTCTTTTCTTTTTTTTTTTGGGGGGGGGTGGGTTGGTCCCTCTTAATATCTTCTCTCTGACTCTTGTCTCTTCTCCAAGCCAGAGTTCACCCTCCTGCCAGACTCACCTTCCTAAAGGCAAGACTGTGACCATGACCCCCACCTAGTCTAACTCTGTTCAGACCAACCCGTTGCCTACAGTAAAAGCCATTATCAGCCCAGCCTGGTATTTAGGGCCCTTAAAATTGATGCTTTTGAACTGTGGTGTTGGAGAAGACTCTGGAGAGTCCCTTAGACTGCAAGGAGATCCAACCAGTCCATTCTGAAGGAGATCAACCCTGGGATTTCTTTGGAAGGAATGATGCTAAAGCTGAAACTCCAGTACTTTGGCCACCTCATGNCAGTAAAAGCCATTATCAGCCCAGCCTGGTATTTAGGGCCCTTAAAATTGATGCTTTTGAACTGTGGTGTTGGAGAAGACTCTTGAGAGTCCCTTGGACTGCAAGGAGATCCAACCAGTCCATTCTGAAGGAGATCAACCCTGGGATTTCTTTGGAAGGAATGATGCTAAAGCTGAAACTCCAGTACTTTGGCCACCTCATGCGAAGAGTTGACTCACTGGAAAAGACTCTGATGCTGGGAGGGATTGGGGGCAGGAGGAGAAGGGGACGGCTGAGGATGAGATGGCTGGATGGCATCATGGACTCGATGGACGTGAGTCTGAGTGAACTCAGGGAGATGGTGATGGACAGGGAGGCCTGGCGTGCTGCAATTCATGGAGTCGCAAAGAGTCGGACATGACTGAGCGACTGAACCGAACTGAACTGAATGTAATCTCTGAACAACTTACTTTTCTGCTCTCTTTTACATATCACCCTGAGGCATCTAATTATGCAGCATGCGTCTCACCTCAAAAAGTTAAGTCAAGTGTTTTCTTCCTCCCATGTTCAGAATCATACCCTCCCAATATCCTCACCACTAAACAACTGACATCTAAGGAACTTTTTCCTCATTTGTAACTTCCCAAATGCTTTCCTCCTGTTCAAAGGCAAATAACATTTTTTCTCCCACTGCCCCAGTGTTTATCTGTTTCTATTTGGAAATAGATGGATATGTGTTTTATAACCTCTACTAAATTATAAACTTGAGAGCTATGCTGTTTCCTGAATGTTCCATGGTATCTGGTTCTAACAGATATGAAGCGCTTGTTTGGGGGTCCTTGGGATGGCTATCATTTCTTTTTTCCTTCCTAATGCAAATGCTGGGCTTCCCTGTGTCTCAGTGGTAAAGAATCTGCCTGCAATGTAGGACTGGAGATTGAATCCCTGGGTCGGGAAGATCCCCTGGAGGAGGGCATGGCAACCCACTTCAGTATTCTTGCCTGGCAAATCCCATGGACTGAGGAGCCTGGAGGGCTACAGTCCATAGGGTCTCAAAGAGTCAAACACAACCGAAGCAACTTAGTACGCATGCAATTCAAATGTTATTGTTTTATCAAATGGGCCAAACCCAATAAGGTGACACTTAAGAGTCTTTATTTTTCTCTAAACTCTGCCTTCTAACCTCCTCTGTCATATCTTCCTCAATTTCTCCTTGATGACACTTCTATCATATATGGCTTCCTGGTCACTTTCAATTATAAAAACAATCTCATTTAGGTAAACAACTCTGATTCATTTCCAGGTATTAAAATATGACAGGCTGGTCTAAATCAAACGGAGACCTTACACCGAGCCTGTACTCTCAAGGTCATAAAACACAAGGAAAGAATGAAAACCTGTCATTGACTAGTGGAGATGGGAAGATGGGACACCTAAATGAAATGTGGTATGACAGCCTGAATTCTAAACAGAAAGAGGAAAACTTGGAGAAATCTATTAGTAAATAAACTCTGGAATTTTGTTTTTAGGAGGGAACCAATGTCAGTTTCTCAGTTTTGAAAAGTATATATGAGATATGTATAGATACAGGCATAGACATCTATTTTTGCATGTATCTACATAGATAATCAATCTACATAATTTTTTTAAATTAAAGTAATGAGTTCTTACTTCTGGTCTAAACTTTTCCCCACTTCATGCCCATCTCCTGCTTTGACCACTTTTGCTATCTTTCATTAATGTTTGCAGACTCCTAGCAGGATCTCCTTAATAATTTAGAGAAACTCATCTGTCCTCCAACTTGTTTGATAATTAAAGAAAGCCCCATTCACTTTCCTGTTACATACAGGAAATTGGCCTGTACTGCAGTTAGGGATCCTCAGTGAAGACAGACTTTGTGATGGAAAGTAAGTAACACACTCAATATGACCCTAGGCTGTTCCAAAAAACCAAGACACTGGCACAGGGATATTAAAATCTGAGCAGATACTGGTTTGAGATTAGTTCTGCCTAAAGCCAGGGAACAGATTAACAGCTTCTTAAAGTGCCGTATTATATCCATATGTACTTTGTGAAAGTCATTTTCAAAAGTGAACATTCCCACTACTCTGAATCTTGAAAAGAGAACTACAAGTGTGTTTAAATGGCAGAGTAGCTTAAGACCTCAAAGGATGTGATTCAAGAGCAGGACTGCAGGAGAGTTACATAAATCTGTCAGTAACTGACATAAGTCCATCAGATCCTAAGGATCCTTCACAGAATGTCAGTGGTTCCAGGTTACACTTCATTCAGAAGCACTTTTCCAAAGCTTTGGAGCTAGCTTGTATCTCTTGGAAATGATGCTTTGACTAGGAATTAATATTTTCCAATACAGCTAGTGTTTCAATGATTTGCAGCTATTGACTTTTAAGAGAAATGTGATCACATAGAAAGAACTCTGACATTTCCATGACATTTTCTGCTTAAAGAGGGGAAAAAAAGATTTTCCTTTCTTTGTTTTTAATTCAATGCTGAGTTAGCGATGAAGCAACGAAAGAGAGGTGGAACCTTTTGCCCACAAATAGTATTCTCTTAGCTGCCACTATGGATGACAGCCCTCAATGTTCATTTCACTGCTACTGTTTTCTCAAACACTTATGTTCCCCTGATACCTTCAGCAGAGGATACATTATAGAGACACTTATGTCATCATGCTGTTGATATTTAAGATTTTTCAGACATAACATGCTTTATATTCAGTAGCTTTATTTACCATGGGATTGTCTTCCTGGTCTTGTTTTCATTACAGACAGATAAAATGTTGGCCAAGTTTCCTTTTTGACTTTTTTTTTTTTTTTAATCCTGATACATTTAAAGAAAAAAAAAGCGACACACAACTTCAGGTTCTGTAAGGAAGGCAAATTATGGAATGCAGAGGTACTATTCTCGAGGGAAATGTCAAAATGCATATCTTAGACAAATCACTGGTGTAGCTGTCAGGCATCAGAAGTCACCTCTCACTATTTTTAGGTGCAATTGAAAAGGCTAGGTTACTAGGTGTCCCTTTCTTTACTCTCAGAACAGTGGAGATGATGATAGATGTCACTCAAGTTTCTTCTTCAGAGATCTTTGGGGAATGACATCCCTCTGTTTTGGAATATATACCCAGAGTTCTGATTAAAGGCTACACATTGACTAGGTCACCTTCCAAAAAGATCTGCAATGTCAGCAACTCTTCTTCTAGCATGGTCTGTCCTCCTGACCAATTGAGACTCATTATTTTATTTTTGATAATAACATTAAGGAATATTTCTTAAACATATAGGGAGTTTATTTCACAAACAGGAACTCTAGCAGTCAGTGACAACACAAGGGTTGCTAAGATTTTACAATCTAATCACAAAAGGCTGGCAGCCAAGCCAGGGAAGCCAATTTGGAAAGTATGGGTAGTGGATAATCTATTCTGGAACAGTCTGAAATCCATCTGCTCTGAGCTTAACCTCTTGGCACAAACACCAATACATATTCCAGCATTTCCGTGTTAATTAGGATGATGATTCCACGTGATCTGGATGCAATGTGAAGATGAAGTTGGCTTCCGGCGTTGGATATAAAAGTCACCAGGGGAGGAAGCAACGTGTGTCCCTCTGTTTGCTCTGAGATGATACTAAAGTCCCTCCTCCACCTGAATGTTATCGTATAGGTCTGTGATTTAATGAAAGAAACTTGTGGTTCTTTGGGGAAACAGCGAAGAGAAAATGAGGGGGCCCAAGTGGTCCAGACAGAAACATCTAAGTCCAGCCCTCAGGCTACTTGGTTTCCAGTTTGCTGTCTAGATACAAACCCAGAAGTACGCCTTACAGGTGTCATCATATCTTTCTAAATGAAACAATTTCCTGACCATAAACAAAACAACTTCCCTCATATAGAGCATAATTTAGTTGGGATCATCATTATCAATCATTACAAAATAATTTGAAAAACATGTAAAAGAATCATTCCCTGTTAGTGATATCTCCCAGGGGAGGCTTCCTAGTGATATGATGGCCAATACTGAATCCAACTTGTGTGTAAGACTGGAAGCAGAGAGGAAGGAAGAACAGCTTTTTACCACCCATTATGCTTGACACATGAACCTACTTGCTTCCTACTCTTTGTATATGGACGAATACCAACAGAATGAAGGACACGCACGAAGAATGTGATGGGAAATATGCTAAACTGGAGACAATGCTATATGCAGAATGATTTTTAATTTCTCTTCAACAGAAGTGGGTAGCCATTGACTCCACTGACCACTCCAGCTGGGTTGCAAGAGGTTGCACAAGGCGAAATATTTAAGCTGATGACACAGGATTAGGACGTGCCTTTTCTAAAGGAGAGAAAAGTTTTCGAAGTCAAACCCACTTAAGGGAGTGAGGGGCATGCAATGCAAAAGTATTGTCACTGTTATGGCTCTAAAACCAAGATAAGTGTGGTTCATTCAAGAAATGAAATAGTATCAGTGTGTCAAAAATCAAAGAGCATGAGAAATCAAGAGATAAGAAGAGCCTGATAAGGGAGGCAGCAGAGCTGATGTAGAGCCTTTTAAGCCAAGCTGAAGAATTTAGACTTTAACTTAAGAGTCATTAAACTTTAGTGAAGAGTTTTAAGAAGAGAATGACATAGCCAGATATTTATTAATTCAAAAAGTGAAAACCACTCTGTTCATGTGAGGACAATGAATTGTGGAGAAGAAAGCAGTGGGACATGTGCTGAAAACAAATGAAGATGTGAAATATATTTAGGAGCTAAAATGACTGGAAATTCATACATAATTCAGCAATTTAGAGGATGGGAGATGAGAAAGATGGAGGAAGCAAGGAAGATCCCCAGCTTCCAGAATGCAGTTGAATGCATGCTGGCACCATCTGACCCAGGGTAAAACACTAGAGCAAGAAGGGTGTAGAGGGAAGATGAGTGCAGATTTTTACCAGATTAATTCTGAGATGTCTGAAGAGAAATGAATAAGTATATAGACATATCAGTCTGGAATGAAAGTCTGAGGAATCACAGAAATTTGAGTCATGGACATACAGAAGTATGGCTGAAAGCCCTAAATAATAGTACAATTTTAGAAGGAAAAAGCATACAGTGTTTATTACAAATTCCAAAGCCTCCTTTTCCTGTTTTCCCTTCTGCTGTCTAACACATTATCCACTTAACTCTGAAGTCATTTTCCCTAAAGATCACATATATGATCATTTATGCTCTTTATATTTCCTTACTATCACACAACATTTTGGAGTATGTTAATAATGGCTACCATTTTTGAGCCTCTATTATTTCATCAGATTCCATCAGTTCAGTTCAGTTCAGTCACTCAGTCATCTCTGACTCTTTGCCACCCCACGAATCGCAGCAGGCCAGGCCTCCCTGTCCATCACCAACTCCCAGAGTTCACTCAAACTCACATCCATTGAGTCAGTGATGCCATCCAGCCACCATCTCATCCTCTGTCGTCCCCTTCTCCTCCTGTCCCCAATCCCTCCCAGCATTAGAGTCTTTTCCAATGAGTCAACTCTTCGCATGAGGTGGCCAAAGTACTAGAGTTTCAGCTTCAGCATCATTCCTTCCGAAGAACACCCA
Source organism: Neotragus pygmaeus (assembly GCA_006410875.1). Lineage (NCBI taxonomy): Eukaryota > Metazoa > Chordata > Mammalia > Artiodactyla > Bovidae > Neotragus > Neotragus pygmaeus. The sequence goes on along the minus strand of SJYV01017206.1, from coordinate 286,617 downwards.
GGACTGATTTCCCCTAGGATGGACTGGTTGGATCTCCTTGCAGTCTAAGGGACTCTCAAGAGTCTTCAACACCACAGTTCAAAAGCATCAATTCTTCGGTGCTCAGCTTTCTTCACAGTCCAACTCTTACATCCATACATGACTACTGGAAAAACCATAGCCTTGACTAGAGCCAGCATGTTATATAATTTAGCTTTACTTACTCTACAGATTTCCAAGGTAGAAATCACTATCCTTATTTTATCAATGAGAAATTAAGGTTTAAAGAGTTTACTTAACTGTCCTACAGTCCCACAGGGTTAGACCTAGAACTCTAATCTAGGTCTGAATAACTGAAACATTTATTGTCTTGGCACTATATCATGCTGCTGTTATCCATAATTCTTCATTAAAAAAAAAAACTAACAGAAGACATCCAAAATAAGACTAATACAAGAGGGTTTATTTGAAAGTTTTGGAAAAGGGCAATCTGTAGATTTCAGCCAGTCGGGATATGTTATGCACCAGTATAAGAGCTTTCCTGGTACCCTAATTGGTAAAAATCTGCCTGCAATGCAGGAGTCTGGTTCAATCCTTGAGTTAGGAAGATCTAGAAAAGGAAATGGCAATCCACTCCAAAATTCTTGATTGGGAAATCCAATGGACAGAGGAGCCTGGTGGGCTACAGTCCATGGGATTTTAAGAGTTGGACACAACTTAGCAACTAAACCACCGCCACCACTATATGCTCAGACACATGCTTTGTGTCAACAGGTGACTGAAGAATTAGCCAACATATTAATGAAGGGATCGACCTGTTCTTAGAGAACTGAAAAGCATATGTGACAGTCTATAAGTAATTAGGTGTTTAACTATAATTTGTGCCCATCAGTAGGGGACCCCAAGCCTGAGACCACACAGTAGGAGGTAAGCAGGTGAGTGAAGATTCACCGTGTTTACAGCCACTCCCCACTGCTCGCAGTACTGCTTGAGCTCTAACTCCCATCAGATTCTGCATTATGGCAAGTTGTCTAGTTATTTCATTATATTTCACAATGTAATAACAATAGAAATAAAGTGAACAATAAGTCTCCTGTGTTTGAATCATCCAGGAAATAACTCCCCCCATCCATAGAAAAACTGGAAAAACCTTCCATGAAATGTGTCCCAGTTGCCAAAATGGTTGGGGGCCATTGGGCCAGGGAATGGCTATCAAGACTTCAAAGAGGTGTGGTCTTGAAGACCTCCTAGGCGTTATTCAGGGAAAGATGGCAGGGAGGGAATTCTGTTCCCACCGCAGAGGGAAAGAAACAGATCAGTCTGGGAGAGGCATACTATGAGCTGAAAACAGGAAAAGTTTACAGTGGCTGAGACTAAACGTGGTTGTCCAGAGGGAATCACTGGACATTTTGGAGTCCAATAAGTAAAAGTGAGAATTAAAACAATTATACCCTAGATTAAACATACGTGCAACATTTTATTGATTTTCATTTGAATCACTTTAGCAACAGACATTCTTAAAATTGCTGTCAAGAGCACACAAACCAGACCAAATCAGCATGAGGAAGAAAGCCAACTATTTGACAGTGTAAATTTAGGTCAGCAAATTACAGCCTGTAGGCAAAAAATCGAGTGCACTGCCTGGTTTTGTGCAAGCCATGAGCTAAGAATGGCTTTTGCATTTTTAAATGGTTGGAACAAACGCAAAAGAAGATTATGCAACATGTAAAAATGTATGTGAAATCTAAATTTGAGGGCTCAAAAATAAGATTTTACTGAAACACAGCCACATCTATTCCTTTGCATATTCTCTGGCGACTTTCTTGCTACAGTGGCATTTTTGAGTAGTTGTCACCAAGACTACACGGCCCACGAAGCCTAAAATATTTACTATCTGACCCTTTGAAAGAAAGGTTGCCAATTTCTAGTACAGAAAGTTCCCTGCTAATTTCAGGAGCTACTGCGATTGTTGATATGCATATTTTTCCATGGAAAGAAGCGCTTCTATCTTTGGATTCAGTAGGCCTGGTATCTAGTTCTTTTAGTAAAATAAAGAATTTAAGCTTAATATCTCAATAACTTTCAGACCCATAATTCTATGATGAGTCTTACCCAGTATATACTGAGTTTCCCCACAGAAATACATGGTATTTAACAGTAAATAATCACTTGTGAATACTTATTTTAAGGAACAATACATTTACCTATTTTGCTTTTTTAATGCAAAAATTCCTTTAAAACCAGGATCACAAGATTGTTACTTTCACTTTATACAATGATGATACCACGAGAACACCATGGACCTCATTCTTGTTTTATGAATCTCATTCTTGTAACAGATCTCAGTCATTTATGTCATCTATATATTCTAGCATGCTTCTCCTCTTTTCTTTTTCTAAATCAAAATTCAGAACATACAATTTGACAAAGATTTTTTCAGGTCCCCTTCCATATATTAGAAGTAATCAGAACTTCATGGCATATAATACACTTGAAAATATAGAACAAAGTTGTTTTGGGGGGAAGAGTAGAGAAGAATGCTTAAAATTTAGATGTCCAAAAAACTATAGCATCAGTGAAAGTGGGTCTTTGTGGGCATTAAGTACAGAGCTGTGATGCTATTAACACCAGGCTTCATCCAGTGGAGCTAACTGACCCACTCACAATTCAGCACTGCATCCAAACCGGGGGAAGCTTAATCAATGTTAATTACAAATGGAGTGAATGGTTCGCTAATGCCACCCAGAAAAAACAGGCACTACACTGAAATATTCGTTGGAAGGACTGATTGATGCTGAAGTTGAAGCTCCTATACTCTGTTCACCTGATGCAAAGAGCTGACTCATTGGAAAAGACCCTGATGCTGGGACAGATTGAAGGCAGGAGAAGGGGACAACAGAGGAGGAGACGGTTGGATGGACATGAGTTTGAGCAAGCCCTAGGACATAATGATGACTAGGAAGGTCTGGCATGCTGCAGTCCATGGGGTCACAAAGAGCTGGGCACGACTTAATGCCTGGACCACAGCACTGAAATAAGGTCAAGATCTCTACTCCAGTCTCAGTCTGACATTCCTCCAAACCCATAAATACACACAGAATTATTAACACAGTTAAATTTCCCTCTTGGCTAAATCCTATTCAGTTTCTTTGCCTTTAACCCTCTGATCTAAAGTTCCTATTTCTAAGAAACTTGTTTCTGAATTCTCCCATATGACAAATTGCATTCCCTGGGTTTGTACCCCTGAAATAGAGGTGAAGCATATTAAACATGAATCAAATGTTCCTTTCTGTCAAGAGACAGAAAAACACACCTTTGTATTTATTTACATTTACAAGTAATATGTCTCAATCTGTGCATGCCTGGATTCATTTTTTATTGAAATTTGTTGCACTGACTGCAAGTCTGACATACATGCTTCGAACACTTGCTGGGATTCATGAGCTTTGCTGGACTCTCAGGAATCCATATTCCAAGAATACAGGATACCACTGTGTGCTGGCAGGATTTGATGTAAAGAAGTAGTGTGAGTTGTAAACGCATTTCAAGGCAGATGAAGATGCAAAGCAGAATTTGACTTTTTTCATATCTGACTCTATAAGTTTTAGAAACTGCCTCCTCCTCAAGCAAATTTAAGAATTTATGCTTACCTATGATGCTTCATGAGTGTAGAGTTTAAGAGCAAAAGTAGCTGCTTTCTAGAAATGGCAGAGTCTGAATCTTTCATCTTATAAAATTCAAACTCCTTCCTTTGGTATTTGACACCTTCCAGTAACAGGTTCCTAACTATGTCTACCCAAACTTTATTTACCCAGTAGCAACCCAATTGCTGATAAGTTAATCTCCAACGACTTCTTTCATAATTTGTCTTCACTCATATAGTTTCCTCTGCCTAGAGGTCTCCCACTCTTCTCTTTAGATAGCTATGTCTTTCTCCTTATGATTCAATTTCGGGACCATTCTCTCCAGGAAGTCTCTCTATTCTCACCGGAAAGGTCAAGTTCTCTGCAATTTCATCTCCCTCTCTGCTTTGGTCTCTTGATAGGAATATTTTGTTTATATACATATGTTCCATTCTGACTACAAAATCCAAAAGAGGTCTGTGTTGCACTGATCCCCAAATCCCCTTTGTTTGCACATACAAGATGCTCATTAATATTTGTGAGATGGAGCTCCCACTACTGATAGCAGACTATTAAAAAGCAGCCCTCCTGAATTACTGAAGAGGATGGTAAGCAGTATGATACAGATCAAAACACAGAGAGGCCATGAGGGGACAGGCGGGAGGAGAAGAAAGGGGATGTTTATGAGACTGCGTATCAGAAAAGTCACTTTTCTACAAAGACGTTTTCCCTGAAATATCGGAAAAAATAGCCTTCAAAATAGGGTCTGGAGGCTCCAAACAGGCTTCTCAATGGAGCACGTCTCAATCATTCCTGTATTTACTCCACAAGACACACTGCTTGCCTCGTGCTAATATATCATTAGTCCCTGCCACTGCACATTCAATTTCAAGGCTCGGCCTAACTTGTATCTTCCCCTAAACCTCCCTTTCATTTCTATGATACCCAGAAATTTAATCTTTTTGTTTAATTCTAATGCTTTCTGCATAATTTTTGCACATTATTTCACAGTGACTTGCGATTCAGTTATTTTAATGTGCAAGGACTCTCTTAACTAGGGGCTTCCCTGATAGCTCAGTTGGTAAAGAATCTGCCTGGAATGCAGGAGACCCCGGTTCGATTCCTAGGTCGGGAAGATCCTCTAGAGAAGGGACAGGCTATCCACTCCAGTATTCTGGCCTGGAGAATTCCATGGACTGCATAGCCCATGGGGTCGCAAAGAGTCGGACATGACTGAGCAACTTTCACTTTCACTCTCTCAGCTATAATCTTACAAACTTAAGGAAATAGATGGGTGTTTTCATACTCTTTGTATTCTCTGTGATACAAACCAAAATGTGGGATACATGTAACTACCTTCATTAAAATTAAAGAAACAAACAAACATAATCTAAGGAAGATGAGATGTGAGTCACTTGCTTCAGAGAAGATTTTGAAAGGGACATCTCCATGCCCTAAAGTCTGATTCAGATTTGAGCTACAAACCTCTGGCTGAAAAAACAGTGAGGGTTTTACTACCAAAGAATAAAGCTATATGCTTATTTTAAGACTGCTCATTACCTCCCTGCTTTGCTAATTAGATGCTGGAGATCCAGTCTTTAGTGGTACCCGGATGTTGCTGAAACTCACTGTGCTCATTTCACTCAGCTTCCTTGGTGGCATCCTGGGCACAAGGAAGGCATCTTCACCTCTTCAGGTAGGTGCCAGGTTACAAGTTCTGACCAGCGGGCCCTGAGCAGAAGTGATGGATGCCACTTCCACTTCAAAGTGGCACCTCTTTCCCTGGCACGGTGGCGTGGAGTTCCTATGTGGAGACGGAAGCAGTCCTGGAACCTCTATCAGCATGAATCCTGAGCACAGCTCCTGCTCATTCAGCTTAGACATAATGTCTTTGCTGTGTTTAGCTACTAAGATTATTTTGCCTTTCCATAATGTTAGAACTTCTAGATGTACAAACTAGGCTTAGAAAAGACAGAGGAAACAGACTGAATATTCACTGGAAGGACTGATGCTGAAGCTGAAGCTCCAAACTTTGGCCACCTGATGTGAAGAGCTGACTCACTGGAAAAGACCCTGATGCTGGGAAAGATTGAAGGCAAAAGGAGAAGGTGGAGGCAGAGAGTGAAATGATTAGATAGCATCACTGACTCAAAGGACACATTTGAGCAAACTCTGGGAGATCATGGGCTTCCCTAGTGGCTCAGATGGTAAAGAATCCGCCTGCAATGCAGGTGACCTGGGTTCAATCCCTGGGTCTGGAAGAGCCCCTGGAGGAGGGTATAGCAACCTAATCCACTTTTCCTACCTAGAGAATCCCCATGGACAGAAGAGTCTGGTGGGCTACCATCCACTGGTTCGCAAAGAATTGGACATGGCTGAGCAACTAAGCACAGCAGAGCACAGCAGTGGGAGACGGTGCAGGGCTGGGAAGCCTGGCACGCTGCAGCCCCTGGGTCACCAAGAGGCGGACAACGACCTCATTTCTGAGCAGCAGCTAAGATGCTGGTGTTTGTTACTGCAGTATAACTTGCAGTGTGACAAATAGAGCAAAAATTGCTTTTAGTATTTCAAAAAGCTTGAAAATTTACAGATCCTTTCAAAGGTCTAGTCCTTCCTTCATTACCCTCATTCCTGGAAATTTCAAAAGGGGTTAGAAAGGAAGGAAATCAGAACAAGTTTTATCACAGCCTGGCCAAAATTTGCTTTTCAAACATTTCCACTGACCTCAGTTAACCTGGTATGCTTACTTAATATGCTGGTCCTCATACCATATTTCTATAATGTGTTCCAAAATTACCATGGTAGGTAAAAAGATTCCAGTATAAAGAGACAAACTAGATATGGTCTCTCTTAAAATTCTATATGATGCAAAATATCTCAATTCTCCATTTGAATTCTACCCTCCATAAAGACCAAATTAAAATCTTAAGTCCTCTATGAATCCCTGCTTAATTAAAACCTAGTCAATAGTGATTTTTATCTGCCGTGAAATATCTTGGCATCCATCAGATATACATACATGCATCTTGTATGTGCTTCTCCTCAACTAGATCATTCATCTTTGAAGATAATACATATGTATGTACCTTTTTTTTTTCCTCATAGGGTACTAAGTAATAACTATTGTTTCACACTGCCTACTTTGTGCCAGACACTATATTTGGTCTTTAAATGCATCATTCTTCGTATCCTTACATAATCCATTGTTATTTTTTTTATGGACTAGATAATTGGATCTGAGAGTTTAACCAATTTACTCCATGTCTTATAGGAAGTAAATGGTAGAAATACGTAGTAATGATGGCTTTGTGCTCACCAAAATGCAATTGCTCTTCCTCTAGAGCACACAGCTGGACTATGTTTTCCAGCATTCTTTCACTTCCTTCAAGTGACAATTCCTCAAGGTTCTAGAAAATATATCATAGATTACTTACAGATTTAGCTCATCAAACCTATCCACAATATTCCATTTCCCTCTGACATTCCACTGGATATGACAGCTTGAAAAGTTCTGTGTTGAAGAGGTAGGGTCTTTCAGAGTCTGCAGACACTGCTAAATGTAATCAGTGACTACATGGAAGAGACCCCCACCTCATCCATTGCCAAATGCAGTTTACATGATCAGAATACACACTCCTACTATGTTGTCACTATCACTTGGGGGTTTTTATTTGCTACAACGTTTGGCCTATACTCAGTAATATAGTGGAGAAGGCAATGGCACCCTACTCCAGTACTCTTGCCTGGAAAATCCCATGGACTGAGGAGCCTGGTAGGCTGCAGTCCATGGTGTCGCTAAGAGTTGGACATGACTGAGTGACATCACTTTCAGTTTTCACTTTCATGCATTGGAGAAAGCAATGGCAAACCACTCCAGTGTTCTTGCCTGGAGAATCCCAGGGACAGGGGAGCCTAGTGGGCTGCCATCTATGGGGTCGCACAGACTCGGACATGACTGAAGCGACTTAGCAGCAGCAGTAGTAATACAGGCTAGGATTACAGCTTTGATCTGTAAAACCTTAAATGCCTTTCCATCATATACATCCAGATATTTTAAATACTGTATCATTAAAACTGCATTGATTTAGTGATGAAAAGATATGTGTTAACAGCTTAGAAACAAACTATCTAGAAATTTAACTACTTTAGATATTATAATTTCATAGATTCCAAGTTTCCAAAGTTTGAAATCTTCCCTACCCATTCCCCACAAAATAAAAATGAAAAAACCAACAACTTCATATGGTAAAAATATATCTTAATATAGTTCACTTATCAACGACTTATCTATTCTCAAAGAAGATATTCAACTATTATTCCCTTCTTTTTTAAATTTATTGTTTAATTGGAGGAAAACTGCTTTACAATGCTATGTTTCTTTTTTTTTTTCCATTGGAGGAATGTTATTCACTTCTTTAAGGTCAGATAACTTAAGCATGACTTGGAAATGATAAGTAGATTTCAAATGATGATAGAAGAGGAAATTAAATTNGCAGGTGGTGATTACAGCCATGAAATTAAAAGACACTGCTTGGAAGAAAAGCTATGACCAAACTAGACAGCATATTAAACTGCCGACAAAGGCCCATATAGTCAAAGCTATGGTTTTTCCAGTAGTCATGTATGGATGTGAGAGTTGGACCATAAATAAAGTTGAGCACCAGAGAATTGATGTTTTCAAATTGTGGTGCTGAAGAAGACTCTTGAGAGACCCTTGAACTTCATGGAGATCAAACTAGTCAATCCTAAAGGAAATCAGCCCTGAATATTCATTGGAAGGAATATTGCAGAAGCTGAAGCTCCAATACTTTTGATACCTGATGCGAAGAACTGACTCATTGGAAAAGGCCCTGATGCTGGGAAAGGCAGAAGGAGCAGGGGACGACAGAGGATGAGATGGTTGGATGGCATCACTGACTTGATATACATGAGTTTGAGCAAAATTCAGGAGTTGGTGATGGAGAGGGAAGCCTGGTATGCTGCAGTCCATGGGGTCACAAAGAGTTGGATATGACTGAGTGACTGAATTGAATTGAAAGGTCTCCTATAGTGACACAACTTTTTCTGCTGCTTGCTGTAGCAGTAAGATCTGAAGAAATGGCAATCCTAGTGACTGTAGAAGCAGTCAGGAAACCCTAACAAATTGAATGCAATAGCTTATTAGTTGTAATTGCTGTNGTGACTGAATTGAATTGAAAGGTCTCCTATAGTGACACAACTTTTTCTGCTGCTTGCTGTAGCAGTAAGATCTGAAGAAATGGCAATCCTAGTGACTGTAGAAGCAGTCAGGAAACCCTAACAAATTGAATGCAATAGCTTATTAGTTGTAATTGCTGTCTCTTTCCTGGTTTAGTTGTACCACCTTAAAAGCAATGTCGTGTAATAATAAGAGAATCACTTCTACTGCCTGTTGCAAAATTGTCACTAAGACTCTTTTTTCTTCTGGAATATTAGAAATACTACATTAAGAACAGTGTTTTTCTTCCATCCGAGTGTTTAATTATTTAAATGTTTTCACATGCATTTTCATGTTTGTGTTCTCAAACAAACCTAATAAAGTAATTTTTAAATTTACTTATTTTAATTGGAGGCTAATTACTTTACAATATTGTATTGGTTCTGCAACACATCAACAAGAATCCGCCACAGGCGTACATGTGTTCCCCATCCTGAACCCCCCTCCCACCTCCCTCCCTGCACCATCACTCTGGGTCATCCCAGTGCACCAGCCCCAAGAATCCTGTATCGAACCTGGACTGGCGATTCATTTCTTATATGATATTATACATGTTTCCATGCCATTCCCCCAAATCATCCACCCTCTCCCCTCCCACAGAGACTAAATCTTTCGAGGCATACAAACAGGAAACAGTAAGCTCTGCTCTTGAAAAGTATATAACACAACTGAAGAGAAAGTTTACACCAGGGGTCCCCAACTTCTGGGTCACAGACGAGTACCAGTCCCTGGTCTGTGAGCAGCTGGGCCACACAGTAGGAGGTGAGTGATGGGTAAGCAAGCAAAACTTCACCTGTATTTATAGCCATCCCTCTTCACTTGCATTACCCTCTGAGCTCCAGTTCCTATGAGATCAATGGGGGCATAATAAATGTAATGTGCTTGAATCATCCTGAAACCATCCCCCTGAAACCATCTGTGAAAAAAAACTGTCTTCCACTGAAACCGGTCCCTAGTGTCAAAAAGGTTGCAGACCACTGATTTACACATGGTCGTGTAGACCACGTATATGTAACAAAAATGTAACAAACCAAAGCGATAGCATGAGTACTAGAATGAGTGATGACGCTGAACGGCTACTCAATCCACGCCCTTTATTTTTGCCTCCCACTATAGAAGCAGGGCTTCCCTGGTGGCTCAGACAGTAAACAATCTGCCTGCAATGTGAGAGACCAGGGTTCTATCCCTTAGTTGGGAAGATTCCCTGGAGAATGAACTGGCAACCCACTCTAGTATTCTTGCCTGCAAAGTTCCATGGACAGAGGAGCCTGACAGGCTACAGTCCAGGGGTTGCAAAGAGTCAGACATGACTCAGCATCTGAGTGACTGAGCAGGCAGACACGTAGAAGCAGGAGAGCCAGCGTTTCCCTTGCGAGTTTCCCTTGCAGCTAGACATGGTCAGATGATATGAGAATGATGTGTGATTCTGGTCAATGAGATCGAAAGGGAAATCTAGGGAGGGGGAGTTCTGGTAAAAAACCTTCTCCTGCCTGATACAAAGGGCCAAACAAAGATGGTCCAACCCTCATCCATTCTCTGTTCTTTGGACTCTGAGCTCAGAAATAATGGGAAGCTGCCCCTCTCACTTTTCAAACATGAGAGACAGGCCATTGCTGAAATAATTACAGGATCTTCGTTCCTCCTGACTTCTTCCTAAGTGGGAAAAAATAAGCACTTATTGGTTAAGCTGTTGCTGTCTGTTACAGCTGAATAAAACAGGAATAGGTACCCATAAAAGCTATCAGACATTCAGCTCATCCCTCTTCTGTGAGATTACTGACTAGCTGATCATTAGAGATGGGACCGGCCAGTTGGGATAATGAAGTTGATGATGAAGGAGACACTTGGTTGAGTTGATAAGATGAAACAAGTTTACTGAAATCCTCAAATGCCAGGGTCAGGTTTTTAGTTCTTAAACAGCAGAGTTACAAAAAGAAAATACATTTAAAAAGGAATCTAGCAGTGGTGAGTGAGAAAGACTGCTGAGCTAATTAAGAAATTTTCTACCTATTTTGGAGGCCATCATTTTTATCTTTTAGACATAATATAAATTATGGTCAAAGATGAAAGTTCAGAAGAAAATACAGTTATGAATTTCTTAGTAAACATACACAAACTCAAAGTTAAAAATGAAGAATAGGGCAAGTTGTGTAAATTACATAAAGAAAAGCTGATGTCCTTTTCTGTAAGATACTGTAGTGAAAGCTTCTATCTGTTTAAAGTTTTACTCTTTATTGAATTGAAAAAAAGTATTTTGTAAGGCCAAATATTTGTGGTATTGCTTCCTGCTGTTCCTTTTTTTCCCTTTATTTAACTTTATATATTTTTTGAAGTTTGTTTTTGTGATGTATGCCATTTTTTAAATCAATTTATGATTCGGATTAAAGGAACATATGAAGTCTGTGTGTGTATGTGTGTATTAACTTCACTATATTTTCAGGTTTTCTCATTGGTGGTTGTGACAAAATAACATAAAAAACCAATCTTTGGCTTTTTTTTTTGTCTATGGTTTTTAAGAAATCTATAAAGTTTTCCCATCTCATTAGTTTTCCTATCCTCCTTTTCTTTACTAGTTTTTCCAAATGCTATGTCTAGAGACAGTTAGAGCTGGGAGGGACTTAGAGAGTGCATACCCTGCCTCTTGATCCAGTGACTAAGAAAGCAGAGACTCACAGCTGGATAAAAGAGTGGCCGAAGGTCCTAATTCTAGTCAGGAGAGCTGGACTAGAACCACTACATCATGAAAGTTCCTTCCAAACATTAGTAATGCTTTAGTTTGCCTTCAGTTGTTTTATTTTAAATATGGTTGTTCTAGTGTCCCTGGTTCAATCGCTGGGTCGGGAAGATCCCCTGGAGAAGGAAACGGCAACCCACTCCAGTACTCTTGCCTGAAAAATTCCATGGACGGAGGAGCCTGGTAGGCTACAGTCCATGGGGTTGCAAAGAGTGGGACATGACTAAGCAACTTCACTTTCACTTTCACTTTGTTCTAGTCTCCATCACTGGAGGTTCTGATTAAGCCAGTCTAGAGTTGGTTCCCAAAAAATGCACCTTAAAGGGTTTCTTTTGTGTGTGTGTGTGTTATTGTGAAGCAGTAATCTGCAGGCTACATGTCTTAAAGAACTGAATTTTGACTCCTCTAAAAACATCCCTTAGGTTATCTCTCCCTGTCAACAAAAATGTCTGACTGTTTGGTAACTACTGATCGAAAGGTAAGAAAAACCTGTCTATCCTGTAAAATACATATTATGTCAGCAATATTTCCAGCTTTAGATAATATTTTAAGTTAACTTTGACAACAAGCCACACCCCTTAATTATGCAAAGCAATGTTTAACATACAAATGTAAGGCATGTGGAAGGGAGGTACTCTCTGTCAGGTACTGACAGTCAAAATAACCAAATCAAGATAAATAGCAGATAAAAAATTGTCACTTGTGATAAATCTTGTCTATTAGAGCCTCCTTAATTGCAAAAATGTTATACTTCTTCATATGTTTATACTGGATTTCCTTAAAGCACTAATATGAAAAGGTAACACATTTATGAAAATACATTATTTTAATAAAGACAAAAACTTAAAGAGCTGCACTGAGTGAATTACACACACAATTGATATAACTTAGGTTATTCTTGGCAGGCAGAATGTGTACATTGTACCAGATGTCTCTGATTTCTTTGTGGCAGTGACTCAAATTGTCAACATAATATTGAAAGGAAAAAATGATCACTCAAAAGAAAGACATTGTACAGTTGAACCTTATTTTCACCTTCAATAACTTATACTTTGTTATGGGGAAGCAGACCCTGACATTTGGAAAAATTAACAATAATTAGGGATATGGTAGAAGATCTTGTGTGATTAAAAAATAAGCTGTAGAGAAAGACACATTACAAAAATGTCCAATATGGTGAATAAGCTAAGGCTTTCTATGTTATCTACCACACCTACAAAAGCTTTTGGGTAACTGACAAAAGTTACAGCAAATTTTCACATATTCAAGTTAACACTGTATTCAACAGGAATCAGACCCTTCTTTAGGGTGAGAAGTATGAGAATATTTTAATTTTAAGAATGAAATAGGTATTGGGTAGGTTCACACGTGTATACTGCATATGCAAAAATGTAAAATTCCCTCATCTTTAATTTCTTTGCAAATTTGCAATGATGAGTTTCATCCAAGTAAGTGAAATTCAGCAAGAGTAAGTGTGTACTGCATAGAAGTGATAAAGTCATTACTTCATTATAAGAGAAGTTATAGTGTGGAAGTTACAAAGAAACATGTAAATTGGGTATTTCAGGACTTAAGTATTTATCTGACTTAAGTATATATGAAGTGTATAAGCATACTGACATAAGTATATATGAATTTTAGAGTTAATTTTGCATACGATGTAAGCAAACTAAGAGCCAGAACAATATATACAAACTGTGATAATACAGAAGTGCAACACATCTATGAACACAAGCACCCCCACAGAAATCCTACCAACTTTTAAAATAAAAATTGATAATATAAAGGAGCAGTTTATGTAAATGTCCATGGTGTTTTAAGCAATCATTAATACTAACTGAAAACCTCATTAACTCACCAACATTTCAGAGAACTGGCATGTGGCATTTAAATGTTAGTCACTCAGTCATGTCCAACTCTTTATAACCCCATGGACTGGAGCTTGCCAGACTCCTCTGTCCACGGAATTTTCCAGGCAAGAATACTGGAGTTGCCAGCCATTCCCATCTCTGGGAGATCTTTCCAACCCAAAGATTGAACCTGGATCTCCTGTATTGCAGGTAGGTTCTTTACTGTCTGAATCACCAGGGAAACCCAGCAAATGTAAAGATATCCCATTATTGTCATACATGCAGAAGTGTAAGATTTCATAAGCACAAAACATAACCTCATCTCTGAAATAAACTAGTATACTTCAGTCTGGTTTTAGAAGAATGCCTATACATTTTCAAAGTTTTCTTTTCAGAAAAAGGCAAGTGACACCTTCTTTCTCACAGCTGATGTTTGAAACTTAGCATTTCCATGGTGTTATACCAGACACATAAATGCATTCCGTATGATTACCTAAAATGGAGGGGCACACTGAAGAAGTGTTCTGCAAAAATCTGATCAACTTTTAAGCGGTTGCACTCTTACAGCAAATCAAATAGAAATAAAATAATGACCAGTTAGATTATAAAATGAAATAGCCTGCAAGCACTTCTGATGAAGGATTTGTCCCTACTCTGAAACAACTTCAAATTTAAGAGGTCATCTATTCTACTCATGTTTTCCATTTCTTGCAATAGGAGGCACATGAGGTAAAAATAAACCAGTAAGTGGTTGGTTAACATTTCCTCAGCCTAACAAATGCACACTATGTAGAGCTAACTAAATAACCAAACAGAACCAGTCACTGGAGAAACTTTGATTCAAAAGTAAGCTTTGGGCCAAAGATACTAAAACTTTCAATCTGTTAAATATATACTTCTTTCCTGAAGCTATAGGCCTTGACATTATTTCTCTCACTATTAAAAAAAAAGAACACAATAAATTTGGATATTGACTGAAGTCTATATTTTCCATTTCAAAGCTGGAAAATTCAGAACTGCCGTTCTAAGTTTACAGTGTCATCGTGACAAGTTTTAAAAGTGATGGTGCTGAGGAATGATGCTAATAACACTGGTTTTCTTTTGAAAGCATATACAATGAAACCAAATGGCTCTGAGATGTCTCCTGGTCTTTCTAGGAAAATTCTAAGACTTAAATTTAAAAACAACTATGGCACAATCATTACTTTCTGAAATCTTACAACAACTTTTATCTTTTGAAGACACGAAGAACAAGTCAAATGGGAACTACAATAACAGATACAGAACCTTCTTCAAAAAAGAGTTTACACAAAATATAAATATACCAGATGTTAAAATTTGGTATAAATATGCAGCTTTCCCAAAGTAGCAGAAAGTATTGCATATGTAAGTTTTGTGGCAGTCCCTGGAAATATCCCCTAGGTAAAACTTAACCTAGAAATAAAAACCAACCATACATTTTCAATCTGTAATTTTTAGAAAGAAAGAAAAAAAGACACAAGCTAATATACTTGAAGTTGGGTAGTATACACAAAACTATTTTCTTAGCCTTCGGGTAGAAAGGCCATACTACTGCAATAAAAATACAGAGAGAAAACGTAACAGCCTATTAACTTCAGAATGTTGGTGGGGGAAGCCCATAGTTTTTAGAAAAGTACAGATAATTTAAATTAGAATGGAAAATGGGCTTTGAACCCTATAGGTATAGTTTCCCAAGAAAATGAGTTTCCAAAGTGCAAAATCACAGCTTAAGAAGGGAGGTGGGAGGGAGATTCGGGATTGGGAGCTTGTGTGTACCTGTGGTGGATCCATGTCGATGTATGGCAAACCCAATAGAGTATTGTAAAGTTAAATTTTAAAATAAATAAGTTAATAAATTTAAAAAAAAAAAAAAAGTCCTGTTTTTACCTTAGCAAGCAAACAACATTCTAGAACAAATCTAACTAAACAAAAAATTAAAACGAAAGAGAAATAGTGTCAAACTTCCTCATTTTGTCACTAGAGGCCTCAGAACTAAGTCAAAATACAAGAGAAAAACTGAATAAATGTAGAGGATTGACAGTCAAAGAGAACAAACTAACAAGAGATTAGTTGTTTACAATGGCAGCTAAGAAAGAAAATCTAGAAACATTTCTCTTCTGGAAAAAGGAGGCTGTATACTACAAAGTTAGGTCAAATTTTCAGATATATAAGTGTCAGAAATGTGTATCAAAATGATGGCAAATTAAATGATGATCACACCTGTATGATTTGGGGCCCAGGGAAGGCCACCCCGAAATGTGCCTCAATGGCATATGGCTTATTTTGAATTAAAGTTACTTAAGAAATATTCGATGCTAGAGCAACACGCTGACCCTCAGTCCTGTATCCCTGACAGCAGAAGATGAATCTCCCACTTGAACTCCTGGTATCAGAGGTTGAGAGTCCCCCTTACTGCCAAAGATGAAAGTGGGTACCAAGAAGCTTATAGAAACAAACTTTGTGTTTTCTTTAATTTACTACTCAATCCCAAATTCTGCTTAGATTCTTCCTAATTGGGCAACCCAAACTGAATTGTCTTTCTCCTGTCAATTTTCTTATAGATGTTCTGTTCATCTAAAAAGTATAAAAGCTGCTTGTTTTGTTCATCTATTTCTTTTTTTTTTCCTATGAGAAAATTAATTTATTTTTCATACCTTGTCAATGTTAGGTGAAAATTCCAGTTTGGGGCCCTGGTCTATATTTCTAAAATTGTATTTTATTTTTAATTTTTAATTTTTTTAAATTTTATTTTATTCTACTTTACAATACTGTATTGGTTTTGCCATACATCGACATGAATCCATCACAGGTGTATACGAGCTCCCAATTCTGAATCCCCCTCCCACCTCCCACCCCACCACGTGCATGAATTAAGATGTGTTTCTTTTTCAGTTATTAAGTGGCTTTGTGTCCAGCCACAGAAATTTAAGAAGGATAGAGGGTGACATTTCCTCTTCTTCAATAGAGGATAAGAGATTTCTGTAGGCATGCAAATAAGCATTCAATAATATATAGAATGTAATAGATCATTTCTTTTAAAAGTTACTAAATTAATACAGGTAGGTAAGATTTCCCTCCTCAGAAAACACAACTTAGTCAAATAACTCTACCAACTTATCATGACATATCTGAGCTTCCTTTCTGAAATTAATTATTCCAAAGTTTATGGTCTACATGAAAAACTTTCTCTTTCTGAAAGTATTATGCCACCTCAATTTTAACCAAAATAGGACCTCTTGCTTCCTAATCTTGGCACTGCCTAACTTCTGGTTATATCCTCATATCATTGTATCCACTAGAGGAAGGAATTTTTAACACTGAAGTTCAAAGAAAGTATACAAGGTAAAGAAAAACTAAAAAGCCAGTCAACCAGTTTAAAAAAAACCCAAAACATAACCAACAATGAATACGTTTTTTATGGAGGAAATTACAAAGCTTTGTTGAAAGTGAACAAATAAGACCCAAAGAATGAAGTTATATATGTGACGGTCATCAATGAGAAGACAACACGGTAAGGATGTTTACTATCTCCAAATCAACCTATTAATTCAAAACAACACTATTAAAATACAATGAGTTTTTAGCGGCAACAAATGAGGTACTTCTAAAATGTATATACAAATAAAATGGTTAAAAAGGCAAAAACATTTTTTTGGAGGGAAGTTTGGGCTATTTGTTCTCTTCAAATATAAAGAAATGCAATGATTTAGAAAACATAGCAGCAACAAAATGATATGACAGAAGCAGAAAAATTATCCAGAAGCAGAGTCACATGTACACACAAACCTGGCGGAGGATAGGAGTACAACTCTGAAACAGTGGGGAAAATAAAGCCTTTTCAATAAATGGAACTGGTAAAGTTGGTTATCAGTGTGAGGGAAAAAACCCCAGCAAATTAGATTCCAATTTCACCCCATTCTCAAAACTCTATTCCAGGTGAAATTCTAAATGTGATGAATGAAATTCTGAGACATCAGGGAAACAAATGAACTCTGTGTGTGTGTGTGTGTGTGTGTGTGTGTGTGTGTGTCCAGTTGCTTCATTTGTGTCCGACTCTAGGCAACTGTAGCCTGCCAGGCTCCTCTGTCCATGGGATTCTCCAGGAAAGAATACCGCAGTGTGTTGCCATGATCTCCAGAGAATCTTCCTGACCCAGGGATCGAACCCAAGTCTCATGATTCCTGTAATGCAGGTGGGTTCTTTACCACTAGTGCCACCTAGGAAAGCCCAAATGAACTATAAGAAAATAATTTAATAGCTATATATATATATATATATATATATATAAGACTTTCATTAACAAAGAAAAAATAAAAGCAAAATCATTTTTTAAAAAAGGGTGATACACGTAACTCTACTAAATTATTAAAAAACTAGGTTTTCAGTACTATAAAAAGAGAATAGTATGATGACCAGAGAAAATAGGAGGAAAGAGAGCAGTTATTTAGGACAGGGGCAGCCATGTACAACGCAAAGGCCAAGTGTAATTGCTGCCAGTTCTCATACGGCCTGTGGAGCTCAGATGTTGTTTGTATTTTTAAATATTTGAAAAAAATCAAAAGGGAAATAATGTTTCTTGACACGTGAAAATTTGTGAAATTCAAATGTAGATTATTGGAATAGAGCCACACTTCTCCACTTCCACACTGTCTGCTGTGGTTTTCTTGTTACAACAGCAGAGTTGAACAGTTATGATAGAGTCCATATGGACTCAAAGCTTAAAATGTTTTCTGCCTGGCCCTTCCGTGAAAAAGTTTACAGATCTATGGTTCAGAAAGCACTGCACGGCGGTGGTATGGACACTACTCACAACATCCTATGGTCACGACTATTCCTAACACACTCACACTAGTCCAGGGGGCCCCAACCAATTTGGCAGTGGAGACAGGTTTCATGGCAAACAATCTTCCCATGGACGAGGGGTGGGAAGATCACTTCAGGGTGATACAAGCGCATTACATTTATTGTGCATTTTATTTTTATTATTATTACATCAGCTCCACCTCAGATCATCAGGCATTAGATCCCAGAGGCTGGGGACCCCTGCTCTAGTCTTTCTTTCAATGTACGAAGCACAGTGCGATGCAAGTGACCCATCCAAACAGAAAATTCACAGTCAAATTTGCAGTCAAATATGAATTTCCATATTCAAATGGTCACACTTACCAGGCATCCTAGAACAGAGTCTGAGCCTCACGACACACACAGGACGCCCGAGGCTGGCACGTCAGGCTTATTGCCGGCCACTGCTCATTGCCTAGTACCCACTCTATGCCTCATATTAGCAGCTGCTTATAGTATTTCCTTTATAACTTATGTCTGAGCCTCCATGCTTTCCTGAGCCTCCACACAGTGTTTAGACTCCATCTTCTGCTGGGAAATGCCGTCCCCATCATCTTGCCCACCAAACTCATCCCTTTTTCCAGATGCAGCTGGTACCTCATTGCTATCAGGAAGCCCCCCTGGGTGCTTGAGTGGAACTATATTCACCTTCTCGATGCTTTTGTTGCCTCTTGCATGCATCTCATTTATACTTGGCCTCAGCATTCAGCACAATGTCCAACACATACAGTAAAGAGCAAAAATAACTACACCCAAATGAAATGTTATTGATTTTGCATTTCCTCCCCCAAATTTACAGCTGTAAGTAGGCTCAGAGAAATTCAATGTCTTGCTTAAGGGCCATACAAACTAATGGAAGTGACTGAGCTGGCATCCGAGCCCAGTTTTTACCAAATTCACCGTTTTCACTGATTCCAAAATGTGCATGTCTCCCAGCGTCATGTTGCCTAGCGTGTAGCTAATACGGTTGCTCAGGTACAGATGTGAAAAGCCAGGTGAGGAAACATTATAGAAAAGAACGAGGAGGAGGAGTTAGACAGATGAACAGAAAGACATTCCAGTGGCCTAGTGCCATTAGAAATCAGACAGGTTCAGGAACTCTGGAATTTCTGCATTGCTCCCCACCCTGGCAAAGATGCCCTACGATCATGAAACAGAGAAGAGAACATCAAGAAGGCTAGAGCATCCTGCTCAATGTCCCACTTTAAAGCATGAATGATAATAGCCTTCGGGTTCCTGCAAGCTATTTCCAAAGGAACGATTCTTCCATTTGCTGCCAAAATGCAGAGAAGAGGGTATATTGCTTCCACAGTTCCTGTTTTGATCTTCGCCTTCCTAAAGATTTTGGTATTTCACCAACTAATCTTTTTAGCACCCTAAGCCAAGGGTTTGGTCTCTACTAATTCCTTTGCTTCCTCTTTAATTCTAGATCGATTTTGGCAACTAAATGAAAGGCTGAGCAGGAAAAAAAAAGTATCTAATTGGTGTGACCACATATTTTCTACTTTGTGAAGAGCAGGAGATGTTATATTGACCTATCACCACCAGTGGACAGTGAAATGTCAAGACAAGGTTGCAACAATATTCTCTGTAATAAAGCGATGCTGAATACCAAGTCAAGCAGGGTAGTGGAAATCAAGTGAGAATGAAAAAGTATAAACACTTCTGATTAACAGCCAATGGCACCAGCTGGAGCAGAGAGAATAACACAAAAGGGTCAGCTACCACGCTGATGGTTTAGCAAGGCAACCTCGTTAACAGCAAGATGAAACGTCATTTGCTCACAATTTCATAGGCTGTTTCAAAGACAGCCTCTTGCAAATTGACTTTAGGAGATGGAATTGCATTGAGCTTGAGTATTCTGGCAACAATAGAAAGAATTTCTCCAAGTCCTAGTTGGTGCTTGTGGAGATTCAAACTCAAAAGGAGAGCAAAAGGTAAAACAAAACAAGAAAAAAAATCACGAAGGCTCTATGAAAAAGAATACCTATTTTTAAAAATAAGTGGCTGGGTGTACTTGGTAAAATGTTCAATTAATATCTGAGTAAGGAAAGTGGTGCTCAAGAGAGAACAAATATGGAGACTCCTGAATATCTCAAGACATTCAGATTTAAGTAGGGAAAGAGTGTTGACTTGAGCTCAAATAGTAGCTGTGAAAGATGATTTTAGTGCTAGCTGATAAAACTCAGGATTTCAACCCTACATGTGTATAGAGTCACCACATTGGCAGTGCATAAAAGTTGAAAGTGTTATCAGGAAGTGTTCTCATTCTCTATTCTATTGTGAATAGAACCAGTTAGCTCTATTCTCTGTCTCTCCATAGGTCATTTTATTACTTCAGGCTTCAGTTTTCCAATTGCAAAAAGAAGTTGTAAGTTTTTGTCAGCATCACCTAGTTCAGTTCAGTTCAGTNGGGTGGGATGATTTGAGTGAATGGCATGGAAACATGTATAATATCAAATAAGAAACGAATCACCAGTCCAGGTTCGATACAGGATCCCTGGGGCTGGTGCACTGGAATGACCCGGAGGGATGGTATGGGGAGGGAGGTGGGAGGGGGGTTCAGGATGGGGATCTCATGTATGCCCGTGGCGGATTCATGTTGATGTGTGGCAGGACCAATACAATATTGTAAAGTAATTAGCCTTCTATTAAAATAAATTTAAATTAAAACAAAAACAACAACAACAAAAATGTTATCAAGTGATTCAGACAACAGCCAAACATGTGAAGACTCTACCTTCTCATTTCTCCGTCCTTATTTCTATGAAGGAACCCAACGGTGAGGTTTTGCCTCTAGCTCCTTCGACTGTTCTGCTCAAGTCACTGACAAAGTCAATGTTTCTGCAAATTGGCTGGAAGGAAGGATTACTGGGGTGAGCTTTTATGCTATAGATTCCACTAGGAAACTAATCGCTTGCATCTGATTTCTGTCACACAAATTCCCAAACAGCTTACCTAGTTATAAGATTTTCTGTACTTTTTGAGGTAGTTTGGCCAAGAAACTTAAAGAAAAGAAGAGAACATAGCCAAATAATTATATTAAATGAAACTGTAAGACTTCTGGAAAAGACCTACTTTTCTCTGGAACAAGCTCCTTCCTCAGTGCCCTAGAGAACTATCAATCTGGTTCTTTTTAGTGATTATTGTTTTGATTCCAGATTCAAGTTGAAAAGAGTAGTAGGGAAAATTTGTGGCTCAATTCTTGTCCTCTCTCAAACATGTTCCTTTTGTCACTGCAGATTAAAATAATGATAAAGGTGAAAAAGCATAAATAGAAGACTAAAGAATGTTTTTAAACTTAGCAATGAAATAAAAATGCACTTCCATTTATTTTCCCTTCTAATAACTAAAGAACTGTCTATGAGATGCTTAAGAATTTGCAAAGAACAATTTGACAGTGGTCAGTGAAGCCCTTAAAGATGTATACATACTNACTTAGCAATGAAATAAAAATGCACTTCCATTTATTTTCCCTTCTAATAACTAAAGAACTGTCCATGAGATGCTTAAGAATTTGCAAAGAACAATTTGACAGTGGTCAGTGAAGCCCTTAAAGATGTATACATACTTTGACCAATCAAATACATTTTCATGAATTTATTTTAAGGAATTACTTGTCACACAAGCAGGAAAATACGAATAATGAGGGCTTGTGTTCAAAAGTGAAAATTGTGGAAATAGACTTTTATAACTGTATTTCCTGGGGCCAATAATAATTATGCTGTGGGAAAAATGTTCATAATATTAGTGAAAATAATAGTTTGGGTTGATATTATTATTTTTTTATTTTATATTTAAAAACCTAGAAGGCTATACACCAAAATGTTAGTGACTTATATATGCATAGGAGTTAAATTAATAATTTTATCCTTTCAAAATTAAATGTATTTTATTTTTCCTATAATGAACATGCATTATTTTAATTATAAAAACCTCAAAAATGCATAGAATGTTATGACCTTCTTAAGTCACAGAAGTTTCGTACTAAGTGGGGTTGGTTTCTTGATAGAATCTTTTTTTTTTTTTTTTAACTTACATCCGATTTCAAGCAATGGTAGGGATTTTCCATAAATTTAAAAATAAATTTTCTTTTGATCATTCACCTAAAACATCAACATTTTGATAACATAACTGCAGATATTTTGAATGCTGGCTGAACTGAGTTCACTATTGATTTTTAAAGTAACAGCCTATTTGAAGACATTTATCTACTTGTAACCGACAGTGTATAATCTATTACTGTAATAGCTTAATGGAGTTTTAACCAGGAAAAAAAAAAAAAAGCAACTCTTAGATTATAAACTCCTCTTTGGTTACCAAGAGATGGTAAAGACTTATCTGTTTGTAGAGCTTAATTAAGCACACATATTTATCAAGAACTAAATCTGTGCTCCGCACAGACATCAGGGTTATGGCTGGGGACACTGGGAATCAGGGTGCTGGTGAGACCACAGGGTTGAAGATGACCCATCCGTTCTGATGGCCAGTGCCCAGGCTGCGCCACTGTTCAAACTTTTCAAA
Source organism: Neotragus pygmaeus (assembly GCA_006410875.1). NCBI lineage: Eukaryota > Metazoa > Chordata > Mammalia > Artiodactyla > Bovidae > Neotragus > Neotragus pygmaeus. The sequence goes on along the minus strand of SJYV01017206.1, from coordinate 263,808 downwards.
GATCATTGTTGCAAAACTTGATCTCCTACGAATTCAACCCTGCTTACAGAGACAGAAGATTCAGGAAATGAGTAGCTTCTTGCCAACTTTAGGCTCCAGAAGTCGAAAATAATGATTAGCTTCTTAAAGAAATACTATTCTCTCTTGTATTCTCAACTTCTTTGGGACAGAAAAACCATTTGTATCCTTTTTTTCACCCCCTCGCATGTCTAGTTTTTAGCTGAACATATGTATTCAGTACCCTAAAGCATGTGATAATTTGTTGATTCAGAAAGGAATTATTAACATCCACACTGTCACTGGTCAGGCTAATGCTTTTGAATGTCTGAGTTTTCCTTATAACTGGTAAAGTGGACATAGAGCTTGAATGAAGGAAATGAAAACAAACTAATTTTTATACAAAGTAAATAGATGTAATATATTTACACAAAGACAGATCTGTAGATAATTTTGTACAAAGAAACCCGGGAGCAGAATTCCACATTTTATTTTTATTTAATAAAGCATAGTTTTTAAATTATTCTCAAAGAACTATGCTATTTTATCATAGGAAAAACATATTTTAAAATGTTGGAATTTGCCAAAAGTATACCTGTAAGGCTGAGCATCAAATCAATAGCTCATCAACAAGGAATTCAGCAAGGAATCTCTTTTCTCCTTTTAAGTTATAACCATATAATGTTTTCAAACTTTGAGCAGAATTTTAGAACATATCTGTGCTGGCTCAGTAGAATTATGTGAAGGGAAGTAGTTTTAATTCCACATATAAGTCCCTAGTAAGTTCTTCGTTTGGCTATTAATTAGTCAATAATTGCTTGAAGGCTCAAATTGATTGGCACTAGAAACATAAAAAGGCTTATATGGTCCTTTTATTTCTGAGCTGCATTTAAGAGAGAGTAAAACATTAGTGTGTTATAAGGCAGAATGGAGAAGCGAACTGTACAAAACCCACTTAAGAGGCATGAGTAAACACTGAGCTGGCTTGTCCTTCTTTGCTTTGGAGACTGGCATGAAACAAATGAGAACTACGAATATACAGCCTGAGAACATATCCAAATACTGCACATGGATGGTCTTGCCAGAAAATATCCAAAAGCTTCAGGGAAATTCAGCACATAGCTCCATAAGTTTAGAGGGTTTTCTTTCTTGGGAGGATTTATGTTATTTGTGTCATAGAATATGGCATTCATTCTGTAACAGAAGAAATGTTTGTGATTTTTATTTCTCTACTCTCTTTATCATTCATCAACATCTAATGAGAAGTGTTTGCAGTCCATATATTCTCTAAAGTGTTTTTCTACATATATTTCTAAGACATTTTCCTTTATTGTGATGTCTCATTGAACCCCAAGTCCTAAAATCCCTACCACAAGTTGCTAAAAAAAACTTTAAGAAGTTGGGACAGGTATGGTTCATCAGTCACAAATACTGGAATCATCCATAATAAACACCTACAATATTTTTCAAAGCATTTAAAAGCTAGATTATTTTAACTAAAACTAAAGGTGATATGTTATATTCCTTCCTTGGATGTTCTCTTTCCAAAGTCAACCTAGTGTCCACATTGCTATTTTATTGATTTAAACTGACAAATGGATGAGCCAAGAATAATTTCATGTGGTATTTCTTAACTAATAACTCAGAAACTCGGATCTCTGATTAGTAAAAGGAGTAGAAAGGATTCCCTTTGAGTATCTTTGATATGAAACACTTTTGTCGTTTCTCACTACCTTGAATGTAAAGACACAGTTTGGAAAACTCCAGAGTGTCATCACCTACATGGCAAAATAAGAATTTTCTCCCATCTGCCCCACAAAGAGCCAATTTCAACAATCGCTCACAGATGAGAGTGGCTTTGTGGAAGTCCTGAAGCCCAGTGGACATGTTCCAGAAAACGATCGGGAGGAAAAAAGAGTGTAGATTGTAGCTGCCTAAACCTTTGTGTTTTGGTCTTTCTTCACTTGTGCCTGTTCCTACCAGGCCCTCATACATGCGTATGCTCCCTGTCTGGAAGGGCATCTTTCCTCCCCTAATTATCCCTATGGTCTCGGCTTGAACAGCATCCCCAGAAGAAATTTTTCCCTAAGCCCCAGCAACATTAAGAGGAGCCCCTAGTAAATGTACTTTTCCTTCCTGTCATTAGCATTGCTAGTCATTAGGTAATCGTTAATTTAATTATTTATTTCCCCACTGAAGGGTAACAAACATGAGAATCGATAGCATTTTGATTTTTGTTCACTAGTATAAGCCTAGTGAGAAGGAAATGGCAACCCACTCCAGTGTTCTTGCCTGGAGAATCCCAAGGAAGGGGGAGCCTGGTGGGCTGCCATCCATGGGGTCGCACAGAGTCGGATATGACTGAAGCAACTTAGCAGCAGCAGCAGCAGCAGCAGTATAAGCCTAGTATCTAGCACAGCTACAACTCTATAGCCACTCAATAACATTTATTGAGTTAAGGTAACTCTCATTTACTTTATGGCTTTTTACAGGCATTCTTACATGCAAACATCAGATCAAGAGGGAAGAAAAGCTACAGCCTTCCTTAGGTGCAGAAATTCAGTAGATCTATCAAGTCAAGCCCCTTTCATACAGCTGAAGGAATTCACGTAAAGTGACCAGGTATGCTATGAAGTTATAAAAGTAGCTCTCTGTCATTAAAAAGTATTGGAATTGGGGAACACAGTCAGTGTTGGGGATTCAGTGAATACAGTGAATTCCACAGTATTGGGGAATTGGTAGAACACAGTCAGTGAATATCCATTTACAGTTTTTCCAAGGTGCAATAGGAACATGATGGAAAACCCTCTGTGCTTTCTAAACACAAGGAAGCAATATACAATTCCGAGTATTTGACCTCATGTGTGTGTGCTCAGTCTTGTCCGACTCTTTGCAACCCTGTGGAAAGCAGTCTACCAGGCTCCACTGTCCATGGAATTTCTGAAGCTAGAATATTGGAGTAGGCTGCCATTTCCTAGTAAGATAAAAATGACCAAGTAGAGCTGGAAGAGACAATGACCAGGAACTGTGGAAAAGTTATAAACCAGAGAGACCATACCAAGGCAGGGTGCAACCCATATAACTTGTTTTACACAGCAGAAAAAGGTAATCTAAGTCAAGTGTTCCATCAGATTTACACAGATATTTTTATAACCCAAGAAAAACATACCCTCTGGGATAAAATTAGGTCTTTACCAGATTCTTTTAAAAATGCAAGACTCTGTAGGCAAAATGGTCACCAAAAATCTCTTCTGTGAACCCCTGCAGGATATAAATTTCCCAAACTTTATAAGAACAATGATCACTCATTAGTTTTGCATCTCTGATTATGCCATATTGATAAACAACTGTGAGGTATCATAGTTAAGAGTATTACAGTGGAGTGGCCCTACCATGCTTTGAATTAAACTTGAATTCTTGCTGTACAATAAGGATGGTAAAAGTCATATACAATCCTTCTCTGTATCCATGGGGCTTGGTTCCAGGACTGCCCCCTAACCCACAATCCCTTCACCATCCACCCCCACCGACCCACTTGCCTCATTTTGCAGATACCAAAATCTTCAGATGCTGAAGTCCCTTATATCAAATGGTAGATTTTGCAGATAAACAATTAGGTTAGCCATAAAGTTCACTGAATCAGTAAATATGCTGTTCAATAAAGTTTATGCAGAAAATGAGAAATATCTTTTATTTTTACTTAAAACCAAATGAACTTTTTGGCCAACCCAATACATATACCCTCCCACACACTCCCATCATCTCTAGATTACTTATAATACCTAATACAATGTAAATACTATGTAAATTATTGCTCATGCATGCAATAATACATGCATACTTTTAAAAATATTTTTGATTCATGGTTTGTTGAATCTGTTGATACAGAAAGCTGGCTGCATGTCAAATTTAGGCTTATTGCTATTCCCTATTAAGCACAGAAATATAAATCATAATATAACTAGTTTATATTTCAAATAGAAATGCAATATTACCATTGAGAATACAAATGAAAATTGGGAGAAAATGACTAAATCTATTAATCACTCTTCATTATTACTGATACTGGATTATACAATTTCAATTCAGTAAGACTCTACTGCTAGACCAAGTGTCTCATTCTCTTAGGTGTGACCATGTTGTGTTCTAATTCAGCCACCCTGAAGCTAGCACATGCTTGTAGAAAAGTAGAATGCTTAGTAAATAATTTGTTTGGGCCTTGTTTTCATTTTTATTATCTACTTTAATTATAAGGTGAGGGAGGGTGGGGTAACTGCCTTCAACTTAGACAAATATGTCCACCAACTAACCCCCAAATCTTCGTATCTATTTGCCTAGCATTTCACATCAGGGGGCCACCTGTAGTGAAAAATTTACCTACTGACTCCTATCTAAATGCCTCCTCTANCGTTTTTATTATCTACTTTAATTATAAGGTGAGGGAGGGTGGGGTAACTGCCTTCAACTTAGACAAATATATCCACCAACTAACCCCCAAATCTTCGGATCTATTTGCCTAGCATTTCACATCAGGGGGCCACCTGTAGTGAAAAATTTACCTACTGACTCCTATCTAAATGCCTCCTCTAACTAAGAAGTAATTATGCATCCCAATAGAAATATTTAAAAGTCTGAATTTGTGTAATTATTAATTATTGCTATGGACAGAAGCCTCCTTTGGCTATTTCAGCTCTGCCTTTCACCCATCTTGTTGCTTGAGTTCTTGTGTTCTAAAAGGAATGTTATAGGTGTCAACTTATATTTGAAGGTGAAAAAAAGTTTTATTCATATCCTTTCGGTTTGGCTGTGTAACAACACTGGGTTTAGGGGCATGACTTCATATACGACCACAAGAGTGACACTTTCCCAGTCCTGATTTCTGTTTCAACTGTTTGCCCAAGGCAAACACTCTTCACCTGGCAAGTCTGTAGCCTAAATTGGTTTCTGAGAAGGGCATGGTTAGGCCTGTTTATAAAATTGAGTTTGCGAGCATGCTTTAAGCATTTGAAAATGACATGAAGATGTGTTTTGTGAAAGAATTCATGTTAGTGACACAGCTTTTCAAGACAGTTTCTGGAAAATGGACTACCTATTCTCCAATGCAATTCTGGATATTTAGTATTTATTGTGATGCTGGTTTGTAATAGGAAAAGGAGTACCTTGAGGCTGTATATTGTCACCCTGCTTATTTAACTTATATGCAGAATGCATCATGAGAAACCCTAGGCTGGAGGAAGGACAAGCTGGAATCAAGATTGCTGGGAGAAATATCAATCACCTCAGATATACAGATGACATCACCCTTATNGTTTCTTTAAATAGTAGCTGTTGTAATAATATTGCTTATCAACTGACTTAAGTTGATTTAAAGCTAACAGGCATATTCATTCAAATAATTCAATCCAAATAAATAAAAACAATGGGAGTAGTTAGTGCTTTGATCAGGAGATGAAGATATTTTGATGAGTACAAAACAGGTAATATTGGCCAGATATAAAACATTGTTAGAACTTCACTGCTAGTGATATTCTAGGATGGGAAGAAAGGACAAATTTACATTGTCCTTTTCACTGAATCTTTGTCATAAATATGTGGAATGAGTCCTCCACAGAGGATAAAGGAAAAGCAGAAAATTGTTTTTTAATGTCAACACAGACCAATAGGATAATTTTGACATGTGCATTACAAGGTCATTTCAACTTTCAGTGTGAGGTTGGTCCAGAAGACAGCAGAGGTATCTCTTGCTTTCTCTATTTTCAGAAGACACAATCACTAGCTAACTACATAAGCATGCAAAGAATATACCCTTACTAAATGAATAAGAAGCAGAGTTCAACCATATTTTCATTTAATTTCCCTAAAGCTTTGAGAGCTTTGGGAATTGCAAGGCTGAGTTAACTGTGGGATCTTTGAATAGAATTGTTTGAAGTGTTAAGGGCAGGAGAAAACATAGGTAATAGCTGTCAGTTTACGGGAAGGGGGCCACAGTGTTGATTCATCTTTCCTTTAAAACATACACCCCGAGAAGAAGGAGAGTCGCAGTCATAGTGAAATGAAGTGAGGTCAAAGGAGTGAGGCATTGGGACCATTTGGTCTGGAATCCCATGGATAGAATATTGGTCAAACAACAACCCAGAGATTCAAGAGTGACGATCAGAGGTCAATCAAATCATTAGTAATTTCATAACCATTGTTCAAAGAAAGACAACTGTCTCAAAATGGAGTCAGTTATGCTAAGTCCCTGATCACCAAACCAAGACTTAATTCCAGTTTTGCCTCTCCCAGAAATAGAATCTTAAACCAATCAGGAATCACCAAATCAGCACTAGTTAGGTAGTCTACCTGATAGGCCTTCCTAAAGGAGATTAACATTGCAATAACCAACCCAGTTTTGTTCCTAATATAACCTCATTGTTCCTGCTCCCTTCTGCCTGGAAAAGTCTTCACTTTTGCAAGCTCTTCAGAACTCCTTTCTTTCTGCTAGAGGGGATGCTGCCCAATTCAAATAGATTTTTGGTCAAAGAAACTCTCAACTTTTTATATATGCCTCAATTTGTCCTTCAAAACAATTTGCATACCTGTAAAGAGTCAAACCTGCCAGCCATCAAGGTGCTGGACTGGACTGAAAAGATTCAGAATGAGCTTCCCCAAAATGTTTCACTTGGGCATAAGGATTATGTTAAGCTGAAGACAATGGGGCCCAAAAGACTCAAGAAGAGCTTTTTACCTCCCTGTTGACTGTCTGAAAGAATTTACCATCACCAGAGATAACATAAAGAGCATGGGCTTGGAGTGATATGCCGGGGACTGCTTCATAAAGCCTCTGTGCTGAGTCCTCTCTGTGCCCATTGTCTCTGCATGGCCTGGCAAACATTTGTTTACCAAACACATGCTCTTCCCATCTTCTTGTGGATTGTCTTTCTTCCTTTTGAANATGCCGGGGACTGCTTCATAAAGCCTCTGTGCTGAGTCCTCTCTGTGCCCATTGTCTCTGCATGGCCTGGCAAACATTTGTTTACCAAACACATGCTCTTCCCATCTTCTTGTGGATTGTCTTTCTTCCTTTTGAAGCCCCAGACCCCTGCTCAATTCTCAGCTCAACTGAGAATTGAATAGAAGGCATAGAAGTCTCAACTGCCTAATAGTTGAGGTGTCTCTGAGCCTCTCATTGTCCCTGTGGGGCTCCAGGACATATGCACTTAAATCTGTCTCATGTCAATTTATTGCATTAACCAGCCAAGAGAACCTAGAAGGGTAGAGGAAAAAAAAAATTTCATCTCCTACAAGACCAAGGGACTGCCTCCAGCAAAGTCACCATGGCATGTACTGGAAGGGCAGTATTTGTCCTCACAGGTTAGGAGGAGAATCAGGCTTCCCTAAGCTCATCTTTAAAAATATTTGGTGAACTTTTCTAAATCAACCTCTCTCTCTCCAGTAAGGAACAGGTTCCTACACTTGAGTATTAAAAATTGTAACAGTTCACATTTCATGACTTTAATTACATGCCAAGTTCTAAGCACTTAACATATATCAAACATTGAATTATTACACAAAACACAAGATCAGACATATGATGGTTTCTGTTATTAGAAATGGAAAACCTGAGGGACAGTAATGATCCCAGGGCTATGTCTCCACTAAAGAGAAGAACTGGAATCAGAACCAAGGTGGTCCAGCTTCAGTGTCTACACTCTAGTCTAAATAACTCATTCTGATGTGCTGACCAGACTCTGTTCTCCTAGACAGAAACAGACCAAAGCTCTGGGTTATAAGTTGTGTTCTTGAGCCCTTTCTGATATTTGAGTGACCTTCCATACTGCTTACATTGTAGACTTCATCCTAGGAAGAAAATCAGCCCTCACAGAACAGCTGATATTTTGGCAAATGAAGCCGGTTCTCTTTATCTAGCTTATTCCAACCTTCACACACCCTAGATTTCTCACATAATTACAATTCAGCTATGAAAAAATGCTGCTTAAGAGACAAATTTTGAGACATTCACTATAGGTTTCTAGGCAATAACAATAGAATGTAGGAGACCTTTGATGAAAAGCACACTTTAAAAGAATACAGAGGTAAGAGGGAATGAAATAAGAGAAAGCGAAAGCAATTAAGGTTATAGAAATGGGGCATTTCTATTCAAGGTGGGCTAAATTTAGAGGTATTTTGTCAAGTTAAAAATATTTTTTATAACCGTTTATCTCATAAGTAATAGACTATATGTTAAATCTGAGAAGATTTGTAACAACCAGAATTATTACTAACTCTTATTCCATTTACTTTCCACTTCTCATTCAGTTTTGTAACTTATAACTATTACTCTAAATGATCACTCAAACTACAAGGTATAATAATGATGTTAAACCAAACTGACAATAGTGTTTATCTTGCCAAGGAAAGCAAACTCATTATTCAGACATTTATTAAAAAGGTCTTTCTCTTTTGAGAAAGAAAAATATATATGTAAGTATATCTATATATATCTACACACACATATATGTATACATGCATATATTCTTAAAACTTTGTGTAATCTCTACATTTCAAAAGCTTAAAAAAGTGTTTTTGTTAAACATCCCTTATTGCATCTCTGGCATTTTGTGACAAGTTCTTGATAAGTGCTTGATATAAAATAGACAGATTCATTTCTGGGAATTTCGTTCCAAGTGGTTTTGAGTGGTTCAGAAGGATGAGTGCCTTCTCATCTCCAGTGATTCTATTGCAAATTGATCAATATCTATTTACAAAGTACCTATTTTATGGTAGCTATTGGAGGCCCTGGGGTGGCAAGAGAAAACAAAATAGATTTTAAAAATTCATGGTCTCATGAAAACTTACCAAAAAAGGAGGTCCTGGAATCGTCCACTTATAAAATAAATTGTTTCAAGGCTACTTTTAGGGTATGAGAGAGATCCCATGGCAAAAGGACCCCTTCTGAATTCTCCATCTCTCAGCTACTTGGTGGTGTTTACCAGTGTCAATTACATTCTCAAGGCTAGTTGCTTGGAAACACGTGTCTTGGACTTCATTAATGCTTCTGAAACCATGCCACAAAGGCCTCATGTATCCTATCATGAAAAAGTCTTAAAAAAAAACTGTAAAAGACATTAAGAAGAGGAGTTGTAATTCTCTTCATTCCTGTCCTTTCCCATGGCTATTCCTGAAATGTTTTTCTCCTCACTGACTTCCTTACCATTCTCAATTTCACAGCTGGCAGTTGTCTATATAAAAGAGAGTGTTCCCATTTGGGAAACTTTACACCAAAACCTGCCTTATTTTGATATATTGAAGGTGTCAAAGAAAGTAATAGCTCTGCCTTGAGTCTGCTTTTGTCTAGCTCCAAAAAGTGATAGACAATTAGATAGTAAAAATGCAAAGAAGGCCAGGTCAACCCCAAGCACAGGCCATTTGTTCTGATTTGAAGCCTTAGAGCTGGTGCCACTCCTTACAAGCCACAGTCACTTCAAACACAGGTCCATGAGCTTGGGGGTCTGCAGCTATACATCAAGTCATTGCACATTTCAATCAGAACTTCCCTGGCTCAAAAACCAGCATAAATGTGAGTAGAGAAATGAAAGGCTCTGAATGCCATTAAGCTGATTACTTTCCACACTAGCCTGAAACAAGTTTGAATTTCAAACTGAAAACCAGCTCGATGTTAAAGAGGGAACCCAAGAGGGTCACTTTTCTAATAACACCTGTCTAATGATGAAAAGTGAAAGTGAAAGTGTTAGTCGCTCAGTCCTGTTCGACTCTTTGCGATCCCATGAACAGCAGCCCACCAGGCTCCTCTGTCCGTGGAATTCTCCAGGCAAGAAAACTGGAGTGGGTAGCCTTTCCTTTCTCCAGGAGAACATCCTAACCCAGAGATTAAAGCCGAGCCTCCTGCATTGCAGGCAGATTCTCTACCATCTGAGCCACGAGGGAAGCAGGGCTGATATTTAAAACATCCTTCATTAACCAGCTACCTTTATAAAACTCTGCAGATTTGGATGATTTGAGAAATTGAGCTGAAAAATTATAAATAAGCTTAAATTATTTGGAGTTCAGCAACTATAACTATACATGGTACCCTGTCATATGTGTATATTTATGATGAATTAATAGACTTTTTAGGTGTTGGCTAGCCTAGAAGATGATTTGCACTGCATTACCCTGATGGACTGTAAAAGGAATCATAAAGATCTGCGTGCGGCAGAGTTAATGAGATGAGGTCCCTTGGTTTGCATAGTGTTCTCTGGAGTATATCAAGTGCACAATGGCCACCAGCACTTAATTCACCATTCCAAGGCTAGTGAATAGTCATCTGACTGTAGGACCAGGGCACGTACTCTACAGATCTGAAAGGTCTCGGGGCAGCATCCAACATCCACCAGTCCATGCATCTCATGATTGGTAGGAAGTAATTTACAAACTTGAACTCAGTATCACCAACCTTTCCATCTCGCAAGTCACTGATATGCCACTGACGTGTCCCTAAAGTTTGCAGAGAAGCTAATGAGTGAAGGAAAAAGAGAGAAATTAAATACAACAGGAAAGAAGATAGCAAGAAAGGAGGAAAATGAAGAAAAGTTGACATGTATGGAGAGGTGGAATGCCAGGAAAGCCAACAATAACTCATCTCATCTCTTACTTTTTCAGGCTGTCACTCACTCCTAAATTGAATTCAGTTCCACAGTATTTATTGAGCTCCAACAACACCCAGAGCTTAGCGCTGTGGCGGGTAAAAAAATATAATCATATTTTATATTACAGAGAACTTTGCAAGTTGTAAAGCTCTGCCTCAAATTATCTCATCTTCACAGTAGTGTTGTGACTTGGATATTATTTCACCATATTTCTCACAATAGGGTTTAAATTGCTTGCCCAAGATCATACAACCAGCCCTTATTGGACAGCGTCAACAAACTAGTCTTTGGGTGTTAAAACCTACTCTTAAAATAATCAAACATACAAATGAAAATAATATATAGGATAGACTTACATGTATATGTATAAATACTATACATATATAATTTAATTATCTATATACTACTAAAATATATTTTTACAATTATATATAAATATATTTAATTAATATATTTTATATTAATATACATATAAGTTGCAATTGATGGTCTAAGTGCTAAATGAGCCTAGATGACAGAAAGAGATTCTTTTCCACTGAGGAGGGAAAGGAACAGTAGATCCACGTTGGAAATCATAGAAACTTAGAAGTGGCCAAATTGAACGCATAGTTGAAGGAGGTATACAAAGTGTCCCAAAAGTCCTTAACAGATTAATTCAATAGATTATTCAATATACTTCTTACTGGTAATGATTCTTGAAAACCTAGTTTTAGTGTTTGTATCGTTGTTGTCGGCTGGTCACTAAGTCATGTCCAGCTCTTTGGCAAGCCCGTGGACTTAGCCAGTAACACCGTGATTAAGAAACAGGGCTTACTTTCATTTGGAAAATGGAGATAGTAACCATACTTGCTTCCGAGGTGCTGAGAGAATTAAAGGGGACAGTCCACATGCTGCTCAAAAGGTTACAGAATCATGATATTGACAATAGTGTCTATGGCAATGATGCTGCTATTGCTGGATGTGGTCTGAGTCTCCTAAGGCAAAGTTGTTCAATGGTTTCCAGGTGTTTCTAGACTAAGTTATATAACTCTCATTTTTTAACTGATAAAACATTCCCTTAGGCAAAAAAGAAAATAGAATGCATCTGTCTTCATAAGTTGTTTCACTAAGTCATGTCTGACTTTTTTTTTTTTTTTTTTCATGTCTGACTCTTTGTGATCCCATGGACTGCAGTACATCAGGCTTTCCTGGCCTTCACCATCTCCTGAAGTTTGCTCAAACTCATGACTACTGAGTTGGTGATACCATCCAACCATCTCATCCTCTGTTAACCACTATTGCTCCTGCCTTCAATCCTTCCCAGCATCAGAGTTTTTTCCAATGAGCCAGTTCTTTGCATCAGGTGGCAAAATTATTGGAGCTTCAGTTTTAGCATCAGTCCTTCCAATAAATGGGCTTTCCATGATAGCTCAGTTGATAAAGAATCCACCTGCAATGTGGGAGACCTGGGTTCAACCCCTGGGTTGGGACGATCCCCTGGAGAAGGGAAAGGCTACCCACTCTAGTATTCTGGTCTGGAGAATTCCATGGACTGCAGAGTCTATGAGATTGCAAAGAGCTGGACACAACTGAGTCAGGTCACTTCCAATAAACATTCAGGGTTGATTTCCTTTAGGACTGACTGGTTTGAGCTCCTTGCTATCCAAGGAACTCTCAAGAGTATTCTCCAGCACCACAGTTTGAAAACATCAATTATTTGGTGCTCAGCCTTTCTGTGGTCTAATTCATACAACCTTTCATGACTACTAGGGAAACCATAGCTTTGACTATATGGACCTTTGTTGGTGAAGTGATGTCTCTGCTTTTTAATATACTGTCTCCTGTCTCAGTTTGGCATAGCTTTTCTTCCAAGGAACAGTGACTTTTGATTTTGTGGCTGCAGTCATCGTGTGCAGTGATTACGGAGCCCAATAAAGTGAAATGGAAACAGCAATTTCCATTTTTTCCATTTTTTTCCCCAACTAAGTATCAAGAAATGATGGGACCAGATGCCATGACCTCAGTTTTTTGAACGTTCAGTTTTAATTCAACTTTTTCACTCTCTTCTTTCACCTTCATCAAGAGGTTCTTTAGTTCTTCTTTGCTTTCTGCCATTAGCGTGGTATCACCTGCATATCTGAGGCTATTGATATTTCTCCTGGCAATTTTGATTCCAGCTTGTGATTCTTTCAGCCCAGGATGTTGTATGATGTACTCTGTATATAAGTTAAGTAAGCAGGATGACGGTATATAATCTTAATGTACCCGTGGGAGGTCTACTTGCCTAGGAGAAAAGCACGGTCAATTTCCCCCAAAGAGAGTAAATGGTGACTGTGAGGCAAATCATAGGTCCAACACACTGATCTGTGTGTCATCAGTCCACTGTTCTTTTTTGGGATATACTGAAAATCTTCCTTACTCTTTTTCTTCTTTCCTGATCTAGTACAGTTTTGCAGAATTATTCTATGTACTGAATTAGCAAATTTTTCCCCAAATGGAATTATTTGAACCCTATTGTTTCTACTGTTTCTAATGTCAGTTGTGCCTTTTTAATTACTTGCAAGCTTTACATTTACATATTTGATGGCATAATAATTCCCAGAGAGGTCTATCCCAAACTCCTTTAGAGCAGATTAATATGTTAAAGTCATGTGGAATTGCATGTAGATTAAGATTTCAGTTCAAGCTACACTCTAAACCAAAGCCTTCATTTTTGTTTATAAAATATGGCTCTTATTTGTTCAGCCTAACTTAGCAGGACAGTGAGGATTAAAGGGACACAAAGATGCACAAACACATACTTGTAAACTACAAAATAAAAGTGAGATCACAATGGTTACTATCCCAAGAGGAAGAAGAAAGAAAAGAACATTGTTGCAGCCTTTGCTTTGTTGTTTTTATGCTGTTTGACAGAAGTCATTTTTGAAGTGGGAATTAGAAGGCTGACTTGAAGACGAGTCTAGCTAGGACACTCTAGGACTCTCTACTTCCATATTCTAAATGAGCCTTGTTGATAATTCTTTGTGAACTTTATACTAATGAAGAAAACGCTCAAGTAAAAATAAGTACAAAGATAGTGAGAAATCAGCCTCACATCCCTCAGTCAAGACCCTCGCTGAGTGGCTGCGAGATACACTCAGACAACCAAGTTCTCTATGGAGTGGTGCCTGGGACAGCTGGGGAAGTTGTGGGTGAGCAAGACTGGGAGATGGCTGAGGTCAGATATGGATAATGATTTGTCCACTTTTTACAGAACTCTGGGCCTAAAAACTAAACCGATAAAACCCATGAAAGATGCATTCTCAAAGAGGCCTCTGGGGACTGAAATACTCATGGAAACACATAGGTACATTTCACTTCCTCTTATAAAATAATGATTACAACCCCTTTACAAAAAAAAAAAAAAAAAAAAAAAAAAACA
>SJYV01017206.1:204177-244336 GCA_006410875.1 Neotragus pygmaeus | reverse complement strand
TTTTTTCAGTGTGAGTGGAAACTGAAAGGAATGCTGGCCTTAAGTATATGAATTAATTTGGTCTCCATTACAAGAAAATTTGCACGTCTATATACAGCTGCCTAAAGTTTAGTCACTTAATCACTCGATTCCTAATTTTGTTTTTCAGTATACTTTTATAGTAATATTCTTCTACAGTATGCTTTAAGAGGATAGTTCTATAAGTTCCAGTCATAAACTTTTAACAATTGTAACTTAATTGAAAAGAAGAAAGAGGAAGAACAAAGAACACTAAAAATAAAACAAGTAGTTACAGGCATCACGGATAGTAAGAGTCAGGAAGGATGAGAATTTCATACACGCACAGATAACAATAACAAAGAGTATAAGAGGAAATAAAGTCTTTAAAAAAAATCAGGAAATGGTGGAACCTAAATCTATAAAATTCATCATTCTTCCTCAGTATACTAAGTGATCTTATTTCTGGCTCCCAATCTAATGAATCAGAAGAATACAGTCCTTGCCATATTCCTGCAATAATGGTATTAAATAAATATAAGACAGTACAGTTTCTGTTGCTTTCATCAAAGCTGTATGACTGTCTAAGGTTAAACCTGGACGGTATGGTAAGCAGTAGTGTACTATATCTGTCTCATCTAAATACTTCCATCCATGTGGAAATAATCAGTTCAGAAAGAATAGAAAAATTGCTTCAGAAGATGGAGATAAAGCCTGAGGGTTATGTGTAAAGAATAATTCTTGTTGCCTTGGAGATCCTTGGTGATAGTCAGGAGAGTAATGAGTTGATGGCATATAAATCATTCTAGTGACATTTTTAGCACTGGTAGGTGAAATCACCTCCTTTCCCCTTACTTGTCATTATGTTCTTTAAATCTGCTCAATCGATGCCCAACAACATGTTTTTAACATTAAGCCTGGCATCTCATGAAGTTTCCTTTTCCTAAACTCTTTAAGGGTGGCCTCAGAAGAGATTTTAAACAATAGTGATCTCTACCAAAGATATGCCTATCTCCAATGCAAAGTGGGAGATTTCTAAAGCTTAGAGGCCAAGGACAATCCCCTTGCTTTCCTCCTTTCCTAAGAGACTGTTCTAAGCTCTAAATTATAAGCCTTACATTACTTCATGTGAAGGGGGATGAATAAGAAGATGAGAAAAAGAAACTGCCAAGACTTATTTGGAAAAGAAAAAGAAATCTAAAGGGAATAAAGGTTTTTAATTATATGACAGATAAAAATAANAGACTGTTCTAAGCTCTAAATTATAAGCCTTACATTACTTCATGTGAAGGGGGATGAATAAGAAGATGAGAAAAAGAAACTGCCAAGACTTATTTGGAAAAGAAAAAGAAATCTAAAGGGAATAAAGGTTTTTAATTATATGACAGATAAAAATAACGATTACATTATCAACTAAAGAATTCAACTTTGGAATTGTGCTTGAACTCCCTACTGCAAATCTTAGAATAGAAAATCTCCAACTCTATTTTATTTTATTTTTAAGTAATACTGCTCATCCAATGGAAAAAGAGTTGAAAGACATCATAAAAAGCAGATCATAGTTATTATAAGCATATGAAAAAGTGTTCAATTTGGTTAGTGATTAGTAAAATGCAAATTAAAATCACCTTGAGATATCATTATTGAGCCACCAGATTGGCAAAAGTAAAATGTCTGACAATGCAAGTGATTGCAAGGATGTGCAGCAATTCACACTGCCATTCATTGCTAAGGGAAACAGAAATAGGAAGAATTGAAGATGTACATATTCTGCACACCAGTAATGAGTCTCCAAAGTATACAGTCTGAAAAAGCTCCTGTCCAAGTGTATCTCGATTTATAGTAGAAAATGTGCACAGCTGTGTTGTCCAGAGTAGCACTAAATTGGAAATATCAGAATCTTGAAGGTGTTGATAAACTGTAATGTGTGTGTGTGTGTTAGTCACTCAGGCATGTCCTACTCTTTGCAACCCCTTGGACTGTATGTAGCCCACCAGGCTCCTCTGCCCATGGAATTCTCCAGGCAAGAATGCTGGAGTGGGTTTCCATTTCCTTCTCCAGGGAAACTTGATAAACTGTAGCATAGTCATAAAATGGAATAGTATATAGCAATGAAAAAGAAGTATAAGTACTGATAAAATCTGGAAGGAACTCACAACTACAAAGCTGAGTGAGAGACAAAGCATGTTTATAAAGACAGACAATGCCACATTATTTTCTTTAAGAATGAAACAGAAGTAGTATAGTTTCTACAAAGNGGATATTTTATTGCCAGAACCGTTATGACCACATGGATACATCAAATTTAGTTGTAAGTACCCTTGAATTAGCCGTCCTGTTTGAAAGTAACACAATGTACCTGAGCCATTAGCACATTTTCTCTGTGTTATTTGGCTTTGCCTCTTCATTGCAAGCATGCTTCCTGCAGGTGCACTGCAATAATTCAGTAATTCAAAATGCCCCAAATTCTTGATTTCTGTTTAGGATCAATATAGACAGGAGATCTTTCTGGTATAATGACCCAAAGAGAATTGGTTCAGAAAGTGAGAACTCAGTAGATTCTTAAGCCACCTACCTTTATGATATTAGCAATGTTGAAAAGTACTAATGGCTCATAGGAATGGGCTGCTAAATCCCAGGTGTCTGGACAAGTTATGACCCTTAACTGATAATGGTAACCTGATCAGGCAGGTACTATTCTTAGTCCCAGAGCAGAGTCCAGAAATCTGAGGCCTCAGAGAGCTTAAACAACTTTGCTCAAGTTTACACATTCAGTGAGCATAGTCTACCTGTATTCAAAGGATCTAGTAGTATGCATTTCTATAAACTCATAAAAAGGTACTTTATTTTCATGGAAGTCTATTCATATATGAAAAGTTAATGAATATTGCCCTCATATTCAGTGTATTCTCTTGTTACGACCCAATGAATTAGACAACAAAATTTTAATATACTGAATTGACATCAAGAGACAAAATGAGTGACCTCAAAACAGTGAATCTTGGCCAACAAAAATGGGAACAAAGTTGTTTACAGGAATTAATTTCTTACTTTCACAGCTTAAACCTTAAAACTATAGAAGTTTTATAGTTTTAAACCACATTAAATCTATGATTGCACTGACTTAGCATGCTGAATTTATTTCAGGTCAATTACTTCTTACACTTAAATCAGTCCACTTTCATAATTCACTTCCCAAATTCTGGACTTGTCTACAGATGATTCTCAAAAACTATTCCATAGCTCTATCTAACAGCTTTATGAAGAAGTTATAATATTATACTTCAGTGGCCTTAAGGAAAAAGTATGCTGCTGGAAAGAAATATTGCTAATATTGATGGTGGTGTAGAATTCTCACAGCTGTTATGAATTCTTTCATATCCAATGTTGTTTCGTCACCAACACCAAAGTACACACTTTTATATACACCCGCATTCACAAACTTGGCCTTCCATATTCACACATTCCTTGTTATAGTTGGCCAAAATAGTGATGAATAAAAGAAAGATCCAATCTTTCACAGAAGACAGAAAAACTGAGAAGCATGCAAACAATATACATTATTCAAAAATAACTTGATGAAGTGATTTAAAAATGATGAACAGCATGCATTAAAGACTTTGCTTAAATGAACAAATGGATGAAGGATGGGTATAATTTGAAGAGTGCAAAGGAGGATGAGGTAGAGGCTTGCAGAGATGAGATGCATATTAGCTCTACGAATAAACATTCTGGTTTGCAAGTTGTTTAATACCAGGACAAGGAAGCTAGAGATCAGAAGCAGGAAGAAGACTGAGCAGAGACCATAGAAACCAGTACAAGAAGCATGATGGAAGGGAAACCATCCATTTTGGTTACCCTGGAATTAAGGGGTACCCTGGAATTAAGGGGTATCCTGGAACTTGGTAACTCCAGTGCCCAAACTGGGATGAGGTGGTCACCTTAGGTGGGAAAGATCTGAGATTAGGAATCTGAGAATCTAGAACCAACAAACTCTGACACTTAGGCTGAACTAGTACAAATCACTTAATTGAGTTAAAAAATTTATTCATCCATTTAAAAGGAGGATCAGGGGGCAAGATAATCTTCAGGACTTTTTTTTTTTTTTCCAATTTTAGAATATACTCTGATCTGAGATGTTAAGAGTAGCTGGGTCAGGCCAACAAATTAAATAGAATGAGACAGCAAATGATCCCACCAGAGGTTAACTCAGCCTTCGAAAAAGAAGACNATAATCTTCAGGACTTTTTTTTTTTTTTCCAATTTTAGAATATACTCTGATCTGAGATGTTAAGAGTAGCTGGGTCAGGCCAACAAATTAAATAGAATGAGACAGCAAATGATCCCACCAGAGGTTAACTCAGCCTTTGAAAAAGAAGATAGCACAAGCAAAAAGGATAAAAGATGAATAAAATTCTAAAAAAAACTATTAAGAGCTAAGTTTCTGATTTTATGATACTCTCACACAATCTGTTGAGTGACATTGTTCTTTAATTTAGTTGTGGGAATATAAATAGAATACACCTATTAAGTAAATCCAGTTTATTTTTATATCCTCAAAACCTGTTTGCAAAGTCAGTTTCACTTTAGAAGAAATAAGCCTGAGGGTGATTAGTTTAACTCAAAGGCTGAGGACAAAGATACAAACTCTCCTTCCTGCCCCTTAGTTCACTATATGCAAGGGACAAACTACGTAACGTCATGCCTTTAGAATTTTTAGACCTATATTTAAGTATAATTTTAAATATTTATATGTATTGTTAATAATAAGTTATGCTATTAATAATGCATGTTATATATTCTCTTTATATTTATTATCTTATTACTAAGAGAATAAGACATTATTTGGAATTTTCCCCAGTATTCAGCATAGGGGTATATATGAACTTCCCAACCACAAGACACTGTTCAAAAGATGCTTACTTGGTATCATACACAGTTTCTGTTCAATTTCACCTTTCCTAAACCATAGGGCTTAATAGGTTTCCTGGCAGCAGACGCTAACCACTTTAAAGAGGCATTTAATGTGAAGCATTTGTTTACCTGTGGATTCATTATTAATGAAAAGCCAAGCGATGCACAGTTCAAATCAGGCAGACATTAAGTGGATCAGTCACCTGCATTATTAAAATGTACCCCAGGGGAATAGGGATTATTCTCCACATTCAATTATTCCTAACGTAAGGAGCCCCCCAGCCTCCACCTATACCACTGTCGAAAAGAAAGCTTGCTCTTCCCGTTGACCTTTCTAAACGCTCACAAGTCTTGGTCTGCCAAGGCTTCAAGCCCCCGGGGAGTTGGAGGTGGTGCAGAGGCAGCCACTACAGAGCGGCCCAGTCCCCCTTCCCTCCCCGTTAAAAGCAAAGCCCCATGGGTAGTCACACAGCTCAAAGCCCTGGACTGCAGGTCCCTTAACTACAGGAGGTTTGGAAGCTCCAACACCGTGTGTCCCCAGAGTCTCTGTCTACATTGCCAGGAGGCAGAATTCTGTCAGGGAACATGCTTTGGCTGTCAACGGCTCAGACCTCAGGAATCAGGTAAAGACAGGCCTGAGCTGCCTTGAAATCTCGATTAGACAGAGTTAGAAAAGGAGAGTGGTGAAAAAGGAGACAGGCAATGAAATGCTTAAGACCAGCGATTCTGCCTCTTCCTTTTCTCTGATTCCATCATGCACCGATTCCCACAGGGCATCTCTCCATGTGGGTGATATTTATAGCTCGCTGCCCACCTGTGCTTTGGTTTAATGTCACTGTTTATTGCCAGTTGGCCCAGGTGCTCTATTTATATTATAAAAGCCTAGAAAGCCCAAAATATTTCTATGGCGTTTTCTCCACAGGATACACATAAGCTGATGTTCAAAAATTGATTTTTTTTTCCCATGGGGTTAGAAATGTTAAGGCTTTCCAAAACACTTTTTATTATCCCTTTTAATCATAGTGCTTTCTATGCAGCCTATATGTTCTTTGTTGGTTTTGATCTAGCCATTGAATTGACTACTTGAGAAAACCACTGGATGTGGTTCACTATATCATTTAGACAACTTGATCCTACAGAATCTGCATATAACTTCTCTATATGTTGTAACATACAGAAGAGAAGTGAGAGGCAAAGGAGAAAAAGAAAAAAAATACCCATCTGAATGTAGAGTTCCAAAAGATATCAAGGAGAGATAAGAAAGCCTTCCCAAGTGAACAATGCAAAGAAAGAGAGGAAAACAATAGAATGGAAAGACTAGAGATCTCTTCAAGAAAATTAGAGATAACAAGAGAATATTTCATGCAAAGATGGACAAAAAAAAAGGACAGAAATTGTATGGACCTAACAAAAGCAGAAGATATTAAGCAGAAGTGGCAAGAATACACAGAAAAAACTGTACAGAAAAGATCTTCATGACCCAGATAATCACGATGGTATGATCATTCACCTAGAGCCAGACAACGTGGAGTATGAGGTCAAGTGGGCCTTATGAAGCATCACTACAAACAAAGCTAGTAGAGGTGATGGAATTTGAGCTATTTCAAATCCTAAAAGATGATGCTGTGAAAGTGTTGCACTCAATACGCCAGCAAATTTGGAAAACTCAGCAGTGCTATAGGACTGGAAGAGATCAGTTTTCATTCCAATCTCTAAGAACGGCAATGCCAAAGAATGTTCAAACTACTAAAATGTTCAAACTACAATTGTCTTTATTTCACATGCTCGCAAAGTAATGCTCAAAATTCTCCAAGCCAGTCTTCAACAGTATGTGAAACAAGAACTACTAAATGTTCTAGCTGGATTTAGAAAAGGCAGAGGAACCAGAGAACAAATTGCCAACATCCACTGGATCATAGGAAAAGTAAGAGAATTCCAGAAAAACATCTATTTCAGCTTCATTGACTATTCTAAAGCCTTTGATGATGTGAATCACAACAAACTGGAAAATTCTTAAAGAGATGGGAATACCAGACCACCTGACCTGTCTCCTGCAAAAACCTGTATCCAGGTCAAGAAGTAACAGAACCAGACGTGGAACAAACAGACTCTTCCAAACTGGGAAAGGAGTATGTCAAGGCTTGTCACCTTGTTTATTTAACTTAAATGCAGAGCATATCATGCGAAATGCCAGGCTGCATGAAGCACAAGCTGGAATCAGATTCCTGGGAGAAATATCAATAACCTCAGATATGCAGATAACATCATCCTTATGGCAGAAAGTGAAGAAGAACTAAAGAGCCTCTTGATAAAAGTGAAAGAGGAGAGTGAAAGAGTTGGTTTAAAACTCAGCATTCAAAAAACAAAGATCATGGCATCCAGTCCCATCTTCCCATGGCAAATAGATTGGGAAACAATGGAAACAATAAGAGACTTTATTTTGGGGGGCTCCAAAATCACTGGAGTGGTAACTGCAGCCGTGAAATTAAAAGACACTTGCTCCTTGGAAGAAAAGCAATGACCAACCTAGACAGTATACTAAAAAGCAGAGACATCACTTTGCCAACAAAGGTCTGTCTAGTCAAAGCTATGCTTTTTCCAGTAGTCACGTATGGATGTGAGAATTGGACTGTGAAGAAGGCTGAATGCAGAAGAATTGATGCTTTTGAACTGTGGTGTTGGAAGACTCTTGAGGGTCCCTTGGACAGCAAGGAGATCAAACCAGTCAAACCTAAAGGAAATCAATCCTGAATATTCATTAGAAGGATTGATGCTGAAACTGAAGCTCCAATATTTTGGCTACCTCGTATGAAGAGCCAACTCATTAGAAAAGACCCTGATGCTGGCAAAGATTGAAAGCAGGAGAAGGGGACGACAGAGAATAAGATGGTTGGATGGCATCACTGACTCAATGGACATAAGTTTGAGCAAGCTGTGGGACATAGTGAATGACAGGGAATCCTGGCATGCTTCAGTCCAAGTGGCCACAAAGAGTCAGACATGACGGAACAACAACAAATATGTTGTAACTGTGGATAAACTGATGCAGTCATTAAAGCTTCCAAGTACAGAAAGACGAGAACCAACCCAGCACCCAAGGGTGTTCCCAGCAGAGTACCTTCCCCAGCTTGAAGCCAGGTCCCCCATNATCCTGGCATGCTTCAGTCCAAGTGGCCACAAAGAGTCAGACATGACGGAACAACAACAAATATGTTGTAACTGTGGATAAACTGATGCAGTCATTAAAGCTTCCAAGTACAGAAAGACGAGAACCAACCCAGCACCCAAGGGTGTTCCCAGCAGAGTACCTTCCCCAGCTTGAAGCCAGGTCCCCCATATGGATCTGGCCCACCACCCTTCACTACCTCAACACTGTCTATCTGCTTTGTTCCTATGGCCACAAAAGGGAGGCCCTGATGTGTTTTGGACCACTTACATGAAAGAGAGGCTCAAGAGTCAGGGGCTTCTCATGGGGGATCAGTTGCAAGTTAATCAAATGCTGAAAGGTTGCACACTGAGTAAGGGGTTCAGAGGCTCTCAACTGAAGTTTTTAAGAAGGTGTGGAAAAGAATCATGGGAAATGAGAGGGAGAACGGGGCCACTTGCCTACGAAGAGGTGACCATGACCGATGTGAGCATTATACGCGAGTCCTTGACTTTGAAAATGATCTGTAACATACAAGGTGATTCCTTCAATACATAAGCCACTCTCATATACCCTACAACTCTCACGACTCCTTCTCTATCAGATTCTCCCTCCTTGACGTCCCAGACTGGAGTTTGGGGTGGGGTTGGGGGCAGAAGGAGGGGATTGAGTCATTTTTCTAGCAGAGTGCGGTCTGTTCTTCAGATAGACCAAAAAACTGTCAGTATTTCAGCATTCTTCCTAATGAACTGAGGAACAACTTTACTAAAAGGAATCAATCCTAATGTCCTTTAAATAAAGTACATATATATATATACATATTTTTTACTTAAGATAATCTTTATTCCTGTACCTTCCAACTAATCATTATCTTTAAAAACAAAGTCAGAAGTCAACACAAGTATGAAAGAATCTGAGTTACTAAATTATTTGTCTATGTAGATCTCCAATCAAACTACAACCTCCAAAGCATGTAAAACTGCTCAGCATAACACAGCCAACTGGAAAATATTTAAGTAGACTTGTTCCCTAATAACAATTTAATACAACAATGGTATTGTACACCAGTTTGATGATCACCTTACTGAATTCTACAGTAAAGAAAGCAACAGAGTAGAGAAAAGGTATTCAACAAAATAATTCTCTCTCTGTCTCTCTCTCTCTCACACACACACACACACACACACACACACACACACGTCCACGTCTACAGAATGTTTCTGCATGTGTGCTATCGCTTCAGTTGTGTCCTAGTCTTTGCAACCCTAAGGACTATAGCCCACCAGGCTCCTCTGTCCATGGGATTCTCCAGGTAAGAATAATGGAGTGGGTTGCCATGCCCTCCTCCAGGGGATCTTTCCCAACCCAGGATCAAACCCATGTCTATTGCATCTCCTACACTGCAGGTAGATTCTTTACCCACTGAGCCACCTGGGAAGCCCACAGAATCTTCAGGAAATGTCAATTTTGTGTCACATATTATATCAGACTAAAGAGACCTCTCTCAGTAACTTCAGTATTGTCTGTGAGAATGAACTACTACTGGTGCCCAGATTTCTAATCCAGTGCTCAACAGTGTAATATGAGGTCAATACTCCAGTACTCTTGCCTAGAAACTCCCATGGATGGAGGGGCCTGGTGGGCTGCAGTCCATGAGGTAGCAAAGAGTCAGACACAACTGAGTGACTTCACTTTCCCTTTTCACTTTCATGCATTGGAGAAGGAAACGGCAACCCACTCCAGTGTTCTTGCCTGGAGAATCCCAGGAATGGGGGAGCCTGGTGTGCTGCTGTCGGGTTACACAGAGTCGGACATGACTGAAGCGACTTAGCTGCAGCAGCAGCAGCAGCATGCTTTCTACAGATGCGAAAATCATGCAGGTTTGTTTTAGCTGCTGGTACTTGTAAAAAAAATGGTTGTTATTGCACCATTATTTCTAATGAACCCAGGAACAACTTTACTAAAAGGAATCAATAAATTTCAAGTTATTTCCCCTTGAAATACAAAGAAATGGTCTATTTAGAGCTTGCTGAACATTAAAGTTTTATGCAAAACCAACAAACCACAGAAATGTTTCAAAGTAAATTGATATTTTAAACTATATATTTCCTTTGTTTCCACTATATATGTCTATACTAATGGGAGAAATACCTGTTTCCTACGTGGAAGCATATATAGCACACTGATGGGAATTTTGATTTAAGTGCCATTTAATTTGCTTTTAAGCCATCAAGAAGCCAAAGCAGACAATCCAATAGAACGTGTGTGATTATGGCTGCTTCGAGAAATCTGCCAAACCATTAGAGGTTCACTAGCTCTGCAGAGCTTGTGGTTTAAATTATTTAAATATGAGTAATAAATAACATTGTTAGTAATGGCCAACATATACCACTTAGTTGAATTTAGCAAAATCCTTCTAGAACTGTTGTCATTGATAGACACGTGTGTGTACATGTGGCTTTATACACATTTACATATATACGAATATATACGTAATATATATAAACACATACGTATACATACATATATACATATATATATATACATATATATATATATATATATGCTGCGGTTGATGCGGTCATAAAGAGTCAGACACGACTGAGAGACTGAACTGAACTAATATATATACGAATATATGTGTAATACATATATACACATATATGCATGTGTATATAAGTATGTGGATACATATGTAATACATATATGCATGTGAATGCATGTGTAATACATATACACACTTGTGTGAATATGATTGTGCATATATGATTGTGACTATATATGTGTGTGTGAGTCACTCAGTCATGTCTGACTCTTTGAGACCCCATGGACTCCAGCCCACCAGGTTCCTCTGTCCATGGAATTCTCCAGGCAAGATAACTGGAGTGGGTACATGTTCCCTTCTCAAAGATGTGTGTGTGTTGTGTGTGTGTGTATGTTAGAAGTCAAAATACTGAGATTCGATATAACACCTTAAATAGATTAACTAGTTCACTGGTACTAGGTACTAGAGTCTTAGGCTTCTGACTTCTAATTCAGTGTACTCTCTCCACTTTATTTTTCTTCTTTGTATTCACTTACAAACTTTGAGATTACAGACATTACAATGTGCTCTATAAGTAAGCTAAGCCACTTTTTGAGTTTTATAATAAATATGACATACACGTGTTTACATTTACATGTATGCTTTTGTGTCATATACATATATGATAGAAATTGTATTGCATCCATGTGTATCGGGACAGCAATGATAGGCATACATGTTACCTTTATTTATTTCATACCTAGCATTTCTTTCATGAACTGAACCACTTAACATAAGTAGTTAATGCCAATCAAGCTGAGCTCCCTGTTCATCAGCTCTCCCACACCCCCACCCTTATCTTCTCTTGAACACATTTCTGTTCATATTGCTTTCCTTTAAACAGTGTCACAATTTAGTACACTAAATAAATACCCACTTCTTCCCACAGTGTGTCAATCACAAACCTACACGTACTTGTTGACCAAGACGAAGTTCCATGTTGACAAAGAAGTTCATGCAAATATCTTAGAATATATTTGATATTTCCCTTCAACAGTTTCTATACAGAAGCATAGAGTATGTAATTTTTTCACCTTGTATTTTTTCCCATTAAATCTCTAAGTCATTTAACCCCAAATTAATTATAATATACCTAATAATAATGACAGCTACCATTTACGGAGCAGTTTATAAATATGTGATCCTGTGACAAACCCTTTACCTCACAGTAACTCTAAGAGGTTGATAATTTGTACTGTGCTTATCATCCAGGGGAAGAAGTGATTAGATGAACTGGATAATTTATACAAATACACAGACCTAGCAAGCTACATTATTCAGAGTTGAATCAGGGATTTCTTACTCCAAGCTTCCCTGGTGGCTCAGTAGTAAGGAATATGCCTGCCAAGCAGGAGATGCAAGTTCAGTCCCTGGGTAGGAAAGATCTCCTGGAGGAGAAAATGGCAAACCACTCCAGTATTGTTGCCTGGGAAATCCCATGGTCAGAGCAGCCTGGCTGACCACAGTTCCTAGGGTCCCAAAAGAGTCAGACACGACTCAGCTACTAAACAACAATATCTCTTACTTCTGAGTCTGTTCTAAACACCTCCTGTTCCTCTTTTATCCAGCTCAGCACTTCACACACAGTACAGATTGATGAGTAAGTACTAGCTGACTGTGTAGGTGGCAATAAAAGTTCAGTAAATCCTGTTAGGATATGGCTTGTTATTACACAGACTTATAAATGATTCAAAGCATGTTCTTCAAAATATAACAACTCCATCAAAAAAGCCCAACTTAGCACAGTCAGCACATATGCTAAATGTTAATACTGTATCTAAACATCAGCAACATACACCAGGGCTTCCCTGGTAGCTCAGAGGTTAAAGCATCTGCCTCTAATGNTCAAAGCATGTTCTTCAAAATATAACAACTCCATCAAAAAAGCCCAACTTAGCACAGTCAGCACATATGCTAAATGTTAATACTGTATCTAAACATCAGCAACATACACCAGGGCTTCCCTGGTAGCTCAGAGGTTAAAGCATCCGCCTCTAATGCGGGAGACCTGGGTTCAGTCCCTGGGTCAGGAAGATCCCCTGGAGAAGGAAATGGCAACCCACTCCAGTATTCTTGCCTGGAGAATCCCATGGACGGAGGAGCCTGGTGGGCTATAGTCCACAGGGTCGCAAAGAGTTGGACACGACTGAGTGACTTAACTTTCACTTTTCATACATATATATGTGTATGTGTATATATATTTATAGATCACAGTATTTATAACATAAAAGACAATCACACAACAAGTGCAATTTCCTTCAGTCCTAATTAACTTGGCATTTCAAACATTTATTTGAAAAGCTTAAATTTGGCCATTTGAAAATCTTCCAAAATTGAAGCCTCACAGGTACATTTTTCTTGTTTTGTGCTTAATTCTCAAACTTCACCTATGCATTGCATATATATATATATATATATATATATATATATACACACAATATATATACACATCTTAATGAGAAGCACGTACATGTGCACATAACTCATGCACACAGTGACATATAGTAAACACATGAAATACAGAATTATAAATAGTCACTAATATGTTCAAGTCAGGAGAAAATGGGAAGTCTATCATTATTCTGGGAGATAGAGTTTTTTTTGGAGGGGGAGGGGAGAGAAATAATAACAGCAGATACTTACAAAGTACTCACTATGAATCAGTCCCTATTCCAAGAACTTCACATGCATACACATTCTTATTTTCAGAGACCATCATTTTTTTAACTTCTATTTTTTGCTTCTTGGTTGATGTTGCTGATATCAATAGTTTATTTCTTTTTTGTTGCTCAGGGGTGTTACACCATATGGATGTATCACAGTTTGTTCACTTGTCCAAGGACATCTGGGTTGTTTCCAGTTTGGGATGATTATGATCAGAATAGTTAATAACATTCATGTTTGGTGTGAGCACATGCTTTCCGTTTTTCAAGGAAAACATCTAGGAGTGGCATTGCTGGCTCATACAGTGAGTATGTAGTTCATTTTTTTTTTTTGAAAGACAGACTCACATGAAGCTGCAAAACTAGCACGGGCAGGTCTTATACACCCATCACTGAGAATGCCCCCTGCCCTGTACTAACAGCCCAAAGAATTGTCATTAGTCAAATAAAAAAATGATCAAAACCAACAAACCGACATTTGCACAACATGAGTAACTAAACTACAGATTTGACTCAGATGTCACCAAATTTTTCTATGCATTTTCTACATATTATTTCACCAAACGTTTTCTCTATATTTTTTCTATTATTATTATGCAGGAATTTTCTATGTATGCATGTGTACATATAGTTCTACGTGACATTTTATCACATGTGTAGATTTATATAAGCACTGCCACAATTAACATAAAGAATCGTTCCATCCCAGGATTGGGACTCCCTGTCTCTATTTAAATATGAGCAACCTGAGGCACAGCGAAGTGGAGTAGGGTCTACAACTGCATTCACAGAGCGGGTGGGTGATGGAGCCCAGATTGAGTCCTGACACGACCAAGGCCTGCTCTCTCCCCACGGATGAACGGTGTGTCCTCGAGTTTCACCATTTAAACACAAGGCAGCACTTACAATAACGGCTGAAAAATGGGACCTGGCAGAATAGCTCTATTAACAGATTAAAATACATTTATTTATGGACCATATTTGAATGGCTATATTAAATTAGTCCAAACTATTTGTAGGTAGACATTTCTAAATTTCAAAAGGACGGGTAAAACCCTCTCTGCTCTTCTACATGCAGATGGTTAACAGACACATGAAAAAGTGAGCAGCATTGCTAGTTATTGGGGAATGCAAGACATTCTCACGCCAGTCAGAATGGCCGTCAGGAAAAGGAATGTAAATAACAGATGCTAGAGAGGGCATGGAGAAAAGGGAACTCCCAACACTCTTGGTGAAAATGTAACGTGGTGCAGCTGCTGTGAAAACAGGAGGGAAGTTCCTTAAAGATCTAAAAATAGAGTTATATGCTTCTACAATGCCAATCCTAGCCATATATCCAGGGAAAACTGTAATTTGAAAAGATATGTGAATCCCAATGTTCACAACAGCACTATTTACAATAGCCAAGACATGAAAGTAAACTAAATGTCCATCAACAGACGAATGGATGAATAAGATGTGACACACAGACACAATGGAATACTATTCAGCCATAAAAGAGAATGAAAGAACGCCATTTGGAACACCATTGGTGGACTTGGAGGGTATTATGCCAAGTGAGATAACTGAGACAGTGACAGATAACTGCCCCAACACCATTTATACGTTGGATCTAAACTATAATACAAGTGAACTTACTAATAAAACAGAAAATGTCCACAGTCATAGAAACCAAACATATGGTTACCAAAGAGGAAAGGGAGGGGAAGGGAGCATGTGATTAACAGATACACACTATTATGTATGAAATATATAAACAGCAAGGAACTATTGCATAAAACAGGGAACTATATTCAATATTTCATAATAACCTATAATGGAAAAGAACTGGTATAAGAATGAATATAAATATAAATGTGTATATATACATATATGCATGTGCAAATATATATATGTATGTATCTTAACTACTTTGCTATATACCAGAAAGTAATACAACATTCAGTTCAGTTCAGTAGCTCAGTCATGTCTGACTTTTTGCAACCCCATGAATTGCAGCACGCCAGTCCTCCCTGTTCATTACCATCTCTCGGAGTTCACTCAGACTCACGTCCATCGAGTCCACGATGCCATCCAGGCATCTCATCCTCGGTCGTCCCCTTCTCGTCCTACCCCCAATCCCTCCCAGCATCAGNAAGCTGAAACTCCAATACTTTGGCCACCTGATGCAAAGAGCTGACTCATTTGAAAAGACTCTGATGTTGGGAAAGATTGAAGGCGGGAGGAGAAGAGGATGACAGAGGATGATATGGTTGGATGGCATCACTGACTCAATTAACATGAATTTGAGTAAACTCCAGGAGTTGCTGATGGCCAGGGAGGCCTGGTGTGCTGCAGTCCATGGGGTAGCAAAGAGTCAGACATGATTGAGCGATTGAACTGAACTGATTATATATATGACCCCATGGACTATATATGTGTGTGTATAGACTTAAGTATAAGTAACAAACAGGTCTACATTTATGTACACACATACTGTAAATCTTACTTATTGATATCTACAAAATAGCTTTAACTAAATTTCCAGATATCTATAAGTTTATAAGTAATCATTTTAATGGATAGTTAAGGAATTCATAAAAACTTTGGATGAAGATGGCTCAGCATATTCTTTTCCTATGTATCAAAGGTTTATATAACACCAGACACCTGGACATAAAGCAAAAGGTTCAACCTTCCGTGTGTTGCCAAAAATCTAGATGTTTAGCATCATGCAGAGATGATTTATATAGAAGAACTGATACAAATATCTATTCAATGAAAACCGTATCTGAATCATTCTTTCTGTTAAGCCATTTGATATTTTTTAAAATGCTAATATTAGTGTCTTTGAGTAAACAAGCTAATATTTCAGGTCTCAAGCAACTAATATACTACTGTGCTCATCACCCTGCATTTCATATCCAAACAAGACACACGCACACATTTGTGTGCTGAATTTCACAGAAAGCAGGTACACAGTAACACTCTGTCTTAAAAAGAAAAAGACGATAGCATTGAGCAGAGGCATACAGATTTAAAAGAAAAGCGATGACTATTCAAAGATGAAGGTCAAGGAATATTTATGGTTGTTTATCTTTTCTTTTTTTTTTCTATTCTATAGTACACAGATGCAGTATGAGACAGTTTGGCAGTGGCTCACCAGCTCATATGCAGGTTTACTTATTTATTGAAGGGATCATAGTAGTACATACAGTACATCCCTATAACAAGGATATTCAGTTTAAGCAGGGTCAGCAAACGATAACCCCAGGGCAAATCACATGACAGTCAGCTTAGAATGTTTTTTACTTATTTTAATGGTTGAAAAAAATCAGAAGAACAGTATTTCATGACATATAAAATTATACGTAATTTAAATTTCAGTGTCCATAAGTAAAATTCTATTGTTGCACAATCATTCATTTATTTCAATGGCTGCTTTCCCACTATAGGGGCAGAGTTGAGTAGTTACCAAATTAACCATATGTCCCCAAAGCAGAAATATATATTATTTACGATTTGGTCCCTTATGGAGAAAATTTGTTGATCCCTGGTTTAATCCAATAAATAATCACTGTTTTGAATATTTTCTTTATTATTCAAATGACCTTGCTGAAGTATACATGTAATAATGAACTATGAACTTACATAAAAAATCCTCAAGCCGTTTCTTCCTAATCTTATGAAGCTTCTGTTTATAGTTTGCTTTTGCTATGAAATACTAACTCATAGGAAATAATAAATTAAAAAGTTAAAATCCAGTTCCTCTTATACCAGTCTGATGAGCTTCATAAATAATAAGTTCTTTCTCTCTCCCTCACTCACATGTGTTCCTCCACAACACAGGGAGATATCTGAGATTTATTTGGAAAGCTCTGGGAGTTTTCTAAAGTTTACTTGGATGGCAAAACAAACCAAATGTGGGATTTTCTTTTTTTAAGAACATGGTGTTTGTACTCTAAGTAAACAGTGAGTCAGAGAATCAGACAGAAACAGGTACTTCTATTATACTTGTATTTACCGCATATGATTTACATTATTCTTTATCTTGGCATCTTGGTTTTCACTTTTGATCACTTAATTTGATTTTTATTCTTTTGTATATTTGTGTCAGTAGTGCATGCTAGGCTTTATAGCTGCATAAATCCCTTATGGCATACGAAAGGAGAGAGGAAATGCCTTTTTTATAGGAATCTATGTTCAATAAGTTGATGGAGACAAAACAATATTTTTAAAGCAATCTCTCTATATAACAAAGTGAATTAACATGAGAAGCTTGTGGAGGGCGGTGGAAAGGCTAGCAGTTAGGAACTGAGACCATTACTCCTATTTCTCCATTTTTATTACTTGATTTTGAGCAATCTATATCACTGCTCTTGTTCTCAGTTTTTGAGTCTATCAAATGGGAGACTGAAATACCTGAGGTTGTTTGCAGTTCAAATAACATACATTTAATAAACATTTGTTTAATGAATCAGTATATTTTTCATTAAAAATATGTCTACTGTTTATACATAACTATTAAAAGTAAATTTTATACTTTTGAAAATATTATATCAACATTATTATTATTTCAAACTAATAGTCATAAATGTTCTTAAGGAAACAGACATAATGCTGTACAATAGTTTCAAGAATCCCAAGTTCCGGACTTTCACACTTCTGGCTTCCTGTAAGACTTGTGTCAATCACCTACTGAATAACTTATTACACCAAAGTTCACAAGTAAGATAAGTATATGTCACTTTACACAGCAAATTTATTCTTGAAGGTTTGCATAATTTAAAAGATGTTTAAATGCTTAATGGGGGCTCAGAATTAAAGAAACCCTGAGCTCCATCCTTTCATAACAAAAGGATCTTTTGTGATGTGAATAATATACACTAACACAACTGTCAGCCTTCATACAGTAGAGCTGCCTGAAGGAATTTTATACTTTGTCTTTTCTACGAAATGGGGAAAATATAAATATTTAGAGTGTGCTTAATTCATTATTAGATTATTTTAACCTCTGGGGAGAAGATACTCTAAGTAATACCAGATGTAAAAGTTTAAACTGATCCTAAACTTGAAAAATATACATTATCCTGATCATGCTAAACATTTCATCTTCCACATGGTGCCAGTCTTCCTATTTTAACAGATAGTGGTTATTTAAAGTGCAGAATGCTGTTGCTCAGAGGAAATACTCCTCTTTTAATATTCTAGGTCTTCCCACAAAAAGCTATTGTGACCAGCCATAATGGAGTTGGTCTACTACAAACTATCATTAAATGGGCTTCCATGCTGGCAGTCAAGAATCCACTTGTGATGCAGGAGACACAGGAAACATGGGTCTGGTCCCTGGGTCAGGAAGGTCCCCTGGAGGAGGAAAGGGCAACCCACTCTAGTATTCTTGCCTGGAAAATCCCATGGAGAGAGGAGCCTGGTGGGCTACAGTCCATGAGTTTGCAGTCGGACACGACTGAGCAAATAAGCATGTACCGTTACATGGATAAAACAGTTAATGATAGTGATTCTATGCAGTGTTGCTTTCTGTTACAATTTGGGGCCCAGGAGCTAAATAACAAACCTCCTCTGGGTCATTAGCCCAGTAACAAAAATAGAATTCTCCAATCAATGCCAAGATTTACATGAGAGATATCCAGGAGTTAATGTATAAGGATTATATCTGTACTCTTTTTCTTGGACATGAAAGCACCTTCTTAAGTTTCTGGAAAATATTTCAATGAAACTTGATTCAGAATAAACTGGATATTCTTCACTAAAAGGATATACACCAATGGATGTAATGACTCAATGAGCCATAGATACCTCAATATCAGAGCAAACATTGACAAAATGATGCATAATGACTATGGGTAATGGAATGACTCCAGAGACATCAAGAAGAATTATTAATGAAGAATTATAGCACAATTTGAAGAGGAATAAATGATTTCTAAAAATACAAGAAATAATAGGCTATAAGACACTCTTTAAGTAATGACTTGTTCTTTCCCATTAAGGTTAAATGAATCAAAACCAGATGCTACCCTTTAGTTTGATATAATTAAATAACATATTTTTAAAAAAAATCAAAGTCTCCTTAGAGTCAAATTACCAAATAAAATCTCTATTAAAAAGCTAACTTGAGTACTTTTGCTTCCTGTGTGTATCATTAAAAGCTGGGATCAAAAGAATCATGCTCTCAGTCTGTAACATATTATTTCCATTAGTATAGAAATATAGACAGTGCAAATGAAAGTAAATAGATACTAGTTTATTCTTCCAGCATACAAAGCTCTCTTGACAGCCCAAAGGAAAAATAAGTGTTTACTGCTTTCTGCCTATATTTCTGTATTCACTAAGGAAACAAGTCCTGACTTCAGTGTGCATGCTCTTAATTCTTCCAGATGATTAACAAATGATAAACTGAAATAGCTTCTAACTTCTGCTTGGAATTTGTTGCAGCATGAAACCCAAAAGGTTTTTACTACAGATGTCCTTTTCAAACATCGTTAGTCCTCCTTCAGGTTTACATGAATCCAAATATCTTTAGACTAGTTCTCTTTAGTTCTCTTCCATAATGGCTACTGGGCTCTTTAAGCTTACCATTCTTCATTATTAATTCTTACTAATTTTTACAGAGATTTGCGGATTTGGCTCAGAGGTTAAAGTGTCTGCCTCTGATGTCGGAAACCTAGGTTTGATCCCTGGGTCGGGAAGATCCCCTGGAGAAGGAAATGGTAACCCACTCTAGTATTCTTGCCTAGAGAATCCCATGGACAGAGAAGTCTGGTAGGCTACAGTCCATGGGGTCGCAAAAAGTCGGACACGACTGAGCGAATTCACTTTCACTTTCACTTTGCTGATTTAGGCCAACCTCTAAAGAGCATCCTGCTGAGCTCTCTCCTGACAATAGTTTCTTCCGTCATCCTTACCTAGTACAACTGGACTAGGCTTAGAAGCCTTCACCATTAGCTAACTACATGACCTTTCATCTTCTGAACTCATTAGACATATTGATGGCAAGCCTAAATTGTTTTTTATCTTCCATTCATTCATCCTAGGTCTGCCCACAGAGTTCACCCCAATAAATCTAGTTCCTTTTCCTCATGACCACTCTTCACACGTACAAGTGTAAAAACTATGTCCCCTCCAGTCTCTTCCTTTTAAGAACTTATCTACATTTCATAAAGGAGATGCCTGAATTCCTTTACCATCTTCGTAGTAATCCTGTGAGTCAGATTAACTTGTCTATAAACTTCTCTCAGAGATCAACAAGGGAAATGCACTCTGGCCAAAACAGAAGAATAAGACCATCATATCTACCATCCTAAGTATGCCTCCCCTTTACTGATGAAATCCGATCACATTAGCTCTCTGTTACTGCTGACCAACAGCAACCCTGAAAGCTCCTCAAACCCCCCACCTTGTGTTTTTCCCATGTGGTCTTGACAACAGAGATCTTTTTGCATCCTGTCACTGATCTTCAGTAAACTCAGTTAGAACTTGACATCCTTCATGCTCAAATTGAAATTTCACGTTGTCAGACATAAGGAATCTGTTTCAGCTAGCCAACCAGCGTCAGTTGGATGCTGGAAAATATCACTCCAAGCCATCAAAGCTCCTCCAGTGTCATGCCATTTACAAATTTCATGAGCATTCATCCAGGTTGACTAAAACATGAATAAGTCAGACAGGGTATCTGTAGCATGTCTTTTTAGCTTGTCTCTCAACATGGGACAAGGTCTCATTAATCCAAATCCTTAGGGCATTCCTTCAATTACTAACCCACTAGTCATCTTTCCTTCTAGCTCTTATGTGTCATAGTTCTTTTCACTAGAGGTCATTTCTACTTTGTGACCTGACAATACCTATGCACGCCCAGTTGTGCCTGACTCTCTGCAACCCCATGGACAGTAGCCTGCCAGCTCTCCTGTCCTTGGGATTCTCCAGGCAAGAATAGTGGAGTAGGTTGTCATCTCCTATGCCAGGGGATCTTCTTGACCCAGGGATTGAACCCACTTTCCCTGCACTGGCAGGCAGATTCTTTACCACTGAGCCTTCCTGGGAAGCCCCAACAAAATCTAAGTGATCCTGTAAATAATATCTTACACTTAATAACATTTCTTGACCACTTAGCACAACAACCCTTTGAGCTAGCCTCCCATATGACCCATTTTTATAGGTGACAAAATGGAAATTAAAATAACTCCCTCAGATGAAGTAGCTGGTAATTGTGGCTAGGGAATTGAATCTGGAGTCATTTTCTCCAAGTCCTGTGGTCTTTTGGCTCTGATAGATGGCACCATGTGACGTAGCTGGCACCACATAACATACATTATGTCTGTTATATACTGTTATTCTATGCCTTTGCATATATATTGTTTTTCCCTGAAATGCCTTTCTCATCCAGTCCATAAGGAAAACTCCTATTCATCCTTAATGAGCACAAACACATCCTTCCTGTTACTCCTCCGTCACCCTCCTCCAGAACCGCTCCGAGCATCTGCGATCGCCCTTCATACACTGTTATTATTGTTGAGCATTTCTGGCTTACGTCCCAGGGCGCACACTCACTTGGTGAAGGCGGGGCTTCTCACTCATTTATCCTTGTGCTCTCAGAAATGAACACAGCATCTGTCTCTTAGAGGTGCATGCTAAACGTGTACTGAACAGTAAGTCGTGTGTGGCAGTGGGTCATTGATCTAGGGACCAGTGGCTTTGTGTCACCTGGACAGGAAACCTGAATTCATTCAGGGCAGCTTCGAATCTTACACTGCAGTCTCTGCTCCTTTGCATATGTTCCTCTCACCACAGTCGAGCCCAAGACATTTCGGTCCTGGCAGAAGAGCCAGAAGCAGGCCAGGAGTGCTCTCCACTGCCCTTCAGGATGAAGCCATCGCTGCCGGCAGCAGCTGGAACTCTCTTCTAACCAGAAGTGACCTGAGAACTTTTGCAAAACTTCCAACTCAAATTTGGGTCATTTACCTCTACACTACCCGATTATTTTCACCCTTTTGGAATGAACTAAGTGTGCCAATCTTAATGCTGATTTTAAAAAGATGTCTCTTCTTGAAAGATAAACCTAATAAGGCTTTAACCTTTAACTTATACAACTGCATGTAATCTTTTTCTACTTAAACTCTTCAATAAAAATACACAGTATATATTTTTTAAACTGGTGTATAAACTATATTTCTTATACACGTTATATAACAAATATAAAGGGTGAGAAATACACTTTTGGTTTTCCCTTCTAGCTTATTTTCTACTAATTTACATATAGCCTACAATGACATTGGAGAAGGTGATGGCACCCCACTCCAGTACTCTTGCCTGGAAAATCCCATGGATGGAGGAGCCTGGTGGGCTGCAGTCCATGGAGTCGCTAAGAGTCATACACGACTGAGCGACTTCCCTTTCACTTTTCACTTTCATGCATTGGAGAAGGAAATGGTAACCCACTCCAGTGTTCTTGCCTGGAGAATCCCAGGGACGAGGGAGCCTGTTGGGCTGCCGTCTATGGGGTCGCGCAGAGTTGGACACGAATGAAGCGACTTAGTAGCAGCAGCAGCTACAATGACATTTGTAGATGGAAGAATTAAAATGCTTCTCTGGCTATTTTAAAATGTTGCTCTGAATATTTCAGGTCAAAGAATTACCCTAATTGCTGAAATAAATGAGGATTTGGGGAGAGCTTTACAGGAGTTCGTTAACTGCTTTAACTATTCATTGCATTAGTAATATTTAGAAAATATTACAGGCAATGAGGTAAATGCCTATACAGCAGTAGTGGTTCAGTCGCTCAATGCTTAACTCTCTGCGGCCACATGGACTGAACCCACTGGGCTCTTCTGTCCGTGGGATTTCCCAGACAAGAATATTGGAATGGGTTTCCATTTCTTTCTCCAGGGGATCTCCCCAACTCAGGGACTGAACCCCTGTCTCCTGCATCGCAGTCAGTCTCCTGCATTGTAGGCAGACTCTTCACCTACTGAGCCACCAGGGAAGCCGATATAGTTGTACGAAATCTTGCTAGATGCTTTTTGCTTCTCTGAGGGTTTTAAAAATGAACTGTGACCTGTGGTTTGACAAGTAAACATTTCTATTTGTTTTTGTTAATAAATAGCTTAACTACAGATTTAAAAAATCTTTTTCTTCTCATTCCCATGTTTTTCTCAGCCTAAGATTATCCTGTGGCATTCCCCATCTCTCTAACCTTCCCATCTACTCGCATCTCTGACTCTGGAAACCTGCATNTAAACCTAATAAGGCTTTAACCTTTAACTTATACAACTGCATGTAATCTTTTTCTACTTAAACTCTTCAATAAAAATACACAGTATATATTTTTTAAACTGGTGTATAAACTATATTTCTTATACACGTTATATAACAAATATAAAGGGTGAGAAATACACTTTTGGTTTTCCCTTCTAGCTTATTTTCTACTAATTTACATATAGCCTACAATGACATTGGAGAAGGTGATGGCACCCCACTCCAGTACTCTTGCCTGGAAAATCCCATGGATGGAGGAGCCTGGTGGGCTGCAGTCCATGGAGTCGCTAAGAGTCATACACGACTGAGCGACTTCCCTTTCACTTTTCACTTTCATGCATTGGAGAAGGAAATGGTAACCCACTCCAGTGTTCTTGCCTGGAGAATCCCAGGGACGAGGGAGCCTGTTGGGCTGCCGTCTATGGGGTCGCGCAGAGTTGGACACGAATGAAGCGACTTAGTAGCAGCAGCAGCTACAATGACATTTGTAGATGGAAGAATTAAAATGCTTCTCTGGCTATTTTAAAATGTTGCTCTGAATATTTCAGGTCAAAGAATTACCCTAATTNTCTATGGGGTCGCGCAGAGTTGGACACGAATGAAGCGACTTAGTAGCAGCAGCAGCTACAATGACATTTGTAGATGGAAGAATTAAAATGCTTCTCTGGCTATTTTAAAATGTTGCTCTGAATATTTCAGGTCAAAGAATTACCCTAATTGCTGAAATAAATGAGGATTTGGGGAGAGCTTTACAGGAGTTCGTTAACTGCTTTAACTATTCATTGCATTAGTAATATTTAGAAAATATTACAGGCAATGAGGTAAATGCCTATACAGCAGTAGTGGTTCAGTCGCTCAATGCTTAACTCTCTGCGGCCACGTGGACTGAACCCACTGGGCTCTTCTGTCCGTGGGATTTCCCAGACAAGAATATTGGAATGGGTTTCCATTTCTTTCTCCAGGGGATCTCCCCAACTCAGGGACTGAACCCCTGTCTCCTGCATCGCAGTCAGTCTCCTGCATTGTAGGCAGACTCTTCACCTACTGAGCCACCAGGGAAGCCGATATAGTTGTACGAAATCTTGCTAGATGCTTTTTGCTTCTCTGAGGGTTTTAAAAATGAACTGTGACCTGTGGTTTGACAAGTAAACATTTCTATTTGTTTTTGTTAATAAATAGCTTAACTACAGATTTAAAAAATCTTTTTCTTCTCATTCCCATGTTTTTCTCAGCCTAAGATTATCCTGTGGCATTCCCCATCTCTCTAACCTTCCCATCTACTCGCATCTCTGACTCTGGAAACCTGCATCTGAATGATGGTTGTGAATGATATAAGAAGTTTCTGATTATATCCATTCCTTTTCCTGATGGACACAAAGGTCCTTCAGGTGGCCTTAAATGATTCTTTGGCTATTTGCTTTGCCCTTCTAATTTCTGTGAGTCTCCATTCTCCTAACACTGAAAGTATAGTCTACCCAACTTTGACCTTCAGCACATACACTTACCTATTTTTAGGAATCTATCCATCCACCACTGTCTATAATCTCTATATCCCTATATACTCTACAACTCAATATGCTGGTTTCTAATTTGATGTTCTTTGTTGAAGTGACTTATTTCTCTGCACACCTGGGCCTTGGTATCTGAAAGCCCAGGAAAAAGTCACTCTCATCTTCTGTTTCCCTGACATAAATCAATATCCCACACAAAACCAAAATTCCCAAGGCTCCAAGGTACATAGCTTAGTACAGTAAGATGGAGATAAAGACTGTATGTGAAAGCTTAAGCATTTGGAATAGAATACACTGCCTACTGGGAAAGCTGAGCGCCAGGCTAGGTCAGCAAAGCAGCCTGCTGAATCTCGTTCAGTAGCTCTTCTGTTAGGAATATTAACATGTGTTACATAGCACATGTGTGTAGCGGAGAGATGAGAGTTGGTGATGTGACGGGAGACTCTATGATCTTTCAAAAACTCTTCTAATGTATTGCTTTATGAATGTGAATAGCTCATTCATTATTGAAAGTGAGCCTATAAACAGTAGCAGTTCTACTAATGTAGTTAGAACATTATAAAAATGTAGTTAGAACATCTTCCTCCCTCTTGAACTAGATCATTGCCTTGGAAAAGGGAGGACTGATCATCTGTTAAAGCCTGTATTTTTGATAGTACAACTTTATGAGCCAAAGTTTAGGCATTTCCTCAGAGATAACCATATTGATAGTACAATGGATGGTAGAACTTTGGTAAGATTTTCCTTGTTCTTCCTTTTCTGTATCCTCTCCTATCCATTTCATTGACCAGCTGAAGTACATTGCCACTACTAATATTTCAGAAGCATGATGCCATTTTCCCACTTTTTTTTTTTTTTCTGTTTCAGGAAAAAAAAAAAAAAAAACTCCTACGTAGATCATCCCCAACAGAGCTGACATTTCAGTTAAGAGAACATGTCTGCCAAGCCCCCACTATATCTCTCTGTCGTGACCGCCATCACTGCTGCAGACCACCTTCTCTCTCTGTTCAACAATTTCATACCACTCTTTTCTTTGCCCTTGCTTCATACTATACACAGCAGGATTATTTCTGAATTGGAAAGGAGAAAAAGTTTAGTCACAAAAACACAGCCATCTTTGCCCTTAACTTCTACATATGTGTCTCCTATTCTAGGTTATTTTTATCATCCACTTTTTAAAAATAACCTTTTTGTTTTAGAATAGCTTTAGATGTACATAATAATATTAAAGTAAGCACAGAGTATCCCCCATGTAACTTGCAATTAGTTACCTGACTCTTAACATCTTACATTAGTGTGTATATTTATCACAGCATATGAACTGCTCTTGATACCTTATTATTAAATAAAGTCCAAACTTTATTCGGATTTCCTTTCATTTTATTTAATACCCCTTTCTCTATTCCAGGACCTATTCAGGATACCACATGACATTTAATCCATGACTGTCTAGGCTCCCTGCGGCTGAGAGAGTTCCTCAGATTTTTGTTGTTTTATTTTTGATGAACTGGGCAGTATTCAGGAACACTAGTCAGGCATTTTGGAGAATCATCCTTACTCGGGGTTTGTCTGATATTGTTCTCATGATTAGACCGGAAGTATCAGTTTGGGGGAGGAAGACACGTAAGTACTCCTCTCACCACTTCATATAAAGGGTACATGCTGTTAACAGGACTATCATTGATGATGCTTACCTTCATCATCTGACTTCAGCAGTATATGTTCTTTCCTCTGCTATAAAGTTACTCTTTCCCTCCCATTTCCATACTTTCGTCTTTGGAAATAAACTGCTATGCACAGCCCACATTTAAGGAGGGTCGAGTTATGTTCCACTTGTTGAAGGAGGAACACATAACTTACAGAAATTATTGAATATTTTTCATTAAGGGATGTTTGTTTCTTCTCCCTTATTTGTTTATTTAATTATTGATTTACATCAGTATGGACTCATTCACCTCTAAAGCACACATAAAGATTACTCCGGCAATTATTTCATTTGCACCATTATTAAGTTCAAGAGGAGCCCTTTTTTTTCCAGGCTCATACTTTAATCTCTTTTGCAGATGGTCAGTAAGAAGTGACGCTCATAGCAACTGCTCCAGGGCTCGGAGGACTCTCAATGATCAGGTCCCAGAGCAACACCATTTAAAATGGGAGATTGCATAGTATAGAAGCCTGGACTAGCTTGCCTGGGCTCAACTTCCAGTCCTGTTTTTTTGTGCTTTAATGACCTTGGGTAGGTTATGTAAACTCCTTGCATCTAGTTTTACTATGAAATGGGGATCTTAAAAGTACACAACAGGTGTGGTTGTTATGAAGATTAAATAAGACAATCAAAGTCAAGAAATAAGCATGGTGCCTGGATAGATGATAGTATACAAATATCAGTCCTGAAAACCATAGTTTATATTTTACATAAGATAACGGCATGTATGATAAGAAATGCAACTCTTAGTTAATAAGAACTTTTGGTAAAATGAGAGTTGTTATTAGCCAAAGGTGAAATCGGCTTTACAAGGAAAACATCCTACTATGTGATTATTTACTACTTTAACATTGTCGGAGAAGGCAATGACACCCCACTCCATACTCTTGCCTGGAAAATCCTATGGATGGGGGAGCCTGGGAGGCTGCAGTCCATGGGGTTGCTAAGAGTTGGACATGACTGAGCAACTTCACTTCACTTTCACTCACTTTAACATTGTACGACTCTCCTTACTAGGATGAGGCAAGAAGGATGAGCAGGACACTGAACATGGATTCCCTGTGCGGAAGACATGGTATGAGGACTCCCTTTGCTGGGTCTTTAGAAAACAGGTACAGAGACAAGGAGGCAGGAGAAGGAGAGCTGCTGCGAGCACACCAGCATGGCGCTTGAGATGAGTGCTCAGACAGGGAGGCAGAGGCCACGCAAGACGGAAACTGCTGCTTCTGACAGATGAGCCGGCGAAGATCGAGAGAAAAGATTATGTAAATGGAATGAAACAAAACCAGAATGCCCTCTGTCTCCAGGGTGCAGAGGGTAGCCACTTGTTATGTCAGAAAGGAGATGCTAAATGCTAGAGATGACAGAACACGACATGGCATGGATTCATTTTCATCTGCGCAGTCTCCACAAAATCCATCAGGAACATCAAAAACCAAGTCAGTTTCCACTTCGGATAATTCAAGTTTGTAACGGCCACAAAGAAATACCTCCAGAGTTCCAAATTGGCAATCTTTGTGTATTGTCGTGTTTAATATCTTTGCTTTGTTTAACCACATTTCAGCACCCCAACAGTGATTTTTCTCNCAAGTCAGTTTCCACTTCGGATAATTCAAGTTTGTAACGGCCACAAAGAAATACCTCCAGAGTTCCAAATTGGCAATCTTTGTGTATTGTCGTGTTTAATATCTTTGCTTTGTTTAACCACATTTCAGCACCCCAACAGTGATTTTTCTCTTAAACATAAAGGAAATATGGCTACAAAGAATGTATGGCAGGGACAGCTAGATCCAAATCAATAAGGAATGTATCTCAAAATTTTCTAGAGGTACCATACTTAAACTTACTTTTTTCGGTATCCCATTGAAGTAAGCATATAAAACAAGAGACGTAACTGGATACATGTCAATCAAATCATTCACATCTTATCCACAGATATGAAATTTCTATATAATTTAAACGCCAGTGGTAAAGAACACTGCTGCCAGTGTAGGAGACATTAGACATGGGGGTTTGATCCCTGGCTTGGGAAGACCGCCTGGAGGAGGGCTGCAACCCACTCCAGTATTCTTGCCGGCAGAATCCCATGGACAGAGGAGCCTGGCGGGCTCCAGTCCATAGGGCTGCAGAGAGTTGGGCTTGACTGAAGTGTGTGAGCATGCGTGCATGTTCACATCTGAGTGTGAAAGTCTGCTGAAGTGCTGTGCAAGACCCCACCCCAGGATCTTCGAGGCTGAGGATTCTGAGTGGTTTCACTGGTGGCTGCACTCAGCGTTCACCGCATCCCACTCACCCAGTCTTGGAACTCAAAACCACTTTACACAGTTCATCTGCTCTCTCTTTGCAACAGTGACTTCTGTGAAACCGCAACTAGATGGGCAATTTCCTACTCTCAGTGCACATATAACCCTCTAGGACTGATGTGGGCACTTGCTTCCCAGTTGACATGCCAATATTCACTAATAAGGATGACCAACCACCCTGGTTTGCCCAGTAGTGTCCTCATTTTAGCGCTAAAAGTCTTGTATTGCGGAAAACTCCTCAGTTTTCAGCAAAGCAAGGTAGCTGACTACCCTCACCCTAACACAGTGGATGGAAGCACACACTATTTACATTAAATCCCTGGGTCAAGCTGTCTCACAAATGTTACCTAAAGTCTTGGGCTACGATAAGCACAGGTTAAACCTATGATAGGTTTAAAAGTGTCATCTGCATAATATTGTGAAAAGAAATCCTTATGTTTAAAAAGGCAACAAGTTGGGTTCTTTGAGAAGATAAATAAAATTGACAAACCTTTAGCCAGACTCAACCAGGAAAAAAAAGAGAAGAATCAAATCAACAAAATCAGAAATGAAAAAGGAGAGGTTAGAACAGACAGTGTAGAAATATAAAAGATTATAAGAGACTATTATGAGCAACTATATGGCAATAAAATGGACAACCTGAGAGAAATGGACAGATTTTTAGAAAAGTTCAGT
This sequence comes from Neotragus pygmaeus, assembly GCA_006410875.1. Taxonomy (NCBI): domain Eukaryota; kingdom Metazoa; phylum Chordata; class Mammalia; order Artiodactyla; family Bovidae; genus Neotragus; species Neotragus pygmaeus. Next base: position 214,588 of record SJYV01017206.1, on the reverse strand, counting down.
CTTCCAAGACTGAACCAGGAGAAACAGAAATTATGAACAACCCAATCACAAGCATGGTTATCAAAACTGTAACAAAAATCTCCCCCAAAACAAAAGTCCATGGCCAGATGGATTCATAGATGGTGAATTCTATCAGACATTCAGAGAAGAGCTAATGCCAATCCTTTTAAAACTCTTTCAAAAAATTGCAGAGGAAGGAACACTTCCAAACTCATTCTATGAGGCCACCATCATCCTGATAACAAAATCAGGCAAAGACAGACACACAAAAAGAAAATCATAAGCCAATATCACTGATAAAAAAAGTCCTCAGCAAAATTCTAACAAACAGAATTCAACAACACATTAAGAAGCTCATACACGATGATGAAGTCGGGTTTATATCAGGGAAGCAAGAATTCTTCAACATATGCAAATCAATCAATGTGATACACCATATTAACAAATTGAAAGATAAAAGCCAAATGATCATCTCAATAGATGTAGAAAAAGATTTGACAAAATTCAGCAGCCATTTATGGTAAAAAGAAAAGAAAAAAAAAAGGGCACAGAAGAAATTTACCTCAACATAGTAAAGGCCATATATGACAAGCCCACAGCAAACGTTATTCTCAATGGTGAAAAGCTGAAAGCATTCCCTCTAAGATCAGGAACAAGACAAGGGTGTCCACTGATACCACTATTATGCAGTGTAGTTTTGGAAGTCCTAGCTACAGCGATCAGAGAAGAAAAAGAAATAAAAGGAATCTGGTCAGAAAATAAATAAAACTCTCACTGTTTGCAGATTACATGGCACTATACGTAGACTCCTCTAAAGATAATATCAGAAAATTACTAGAGCTAATCATTGAATTTAGCAAAATCACAGAACAGAAAATCAATATACAAAAATCACTTGGATTCCTGTATACTGACAATGAAAAATCAGAGAAATTAAGGAATCAANTACGTAGAAACCTCTAAAGATAATATCAGAAAATTACTAGAGCTAATCATTGAATTTAGCAAAATCACAGAACAGAAAATCAATATACAAAAATCACTTGGATTCCTGTATACTGACAATGAAAAATCAGAGAAATTAAGGAATCAATCTCATTCACCATTTCAACAGAAGGAATAAAATATCTAGGAGTAAATCTACCTAAGGAGACAAAAGAACTGTAGATGGAAAATTATCAGACATGAACGGAAAAATCAAAGATGACATAGACAGATGGAGAGCTCTCCGTGTTCCTAGGTAGGAAGAATTAATACTGTGAAAATGACCACACTGCCAAATTCAGTCTACAGATTCAATGAGATCCCTATCAAATTATGAATGGCATTTTTCACAGAACTAGAATAAACATTTCAAAGTTCATATGGAAACATGAAAGACCCCAAATAGCCAAAATAGTCTCAAAAAAGAAGAATAGAGCTGGAGGAATCAACTTTCCTGACTTCAGACTGTAATATGAGCTATGGTCATCAAGACAGTATGATACTGGCACAAAAACAGAAATATAGATCAATGGAACAAGATAGAGAACCCAAAGATAAACCCATGCACCTACGGGTAACTTATTTTTGACAAAGTAGGCAAGAATATACAATGTAGCAAAGACAGCCTCTTCAATAAGTGGTGCTGGAAAACTGGACAGCTACATGTAAAAGAATGAAATTAGAACACTTCCTAACATCATACACAAACATAAACACAAAATGGATTAAAGACCAGAAACTATAAAACTCTTGAGGCAAACATAGGCAGAAGACTCAGTGGCGTAAATCAAAGCAAGATCCTCTACGACCCACATCCTAGAGTAACAGAAATAAAAACAAAAATAAGCAAGTGGGACCCAATTAAACTTAAAGGCTTTTCCACAGCAAAAGAAGCAAGAAACAAGGTGAAAAGACAACCCTCAGAATGGGAGAAAATAATAGCAAATGAAACAACTGACAAAGGATTAATCTCCAAAATATACAAGCAGCTCATACAACTCAGTACCAGAAAAACAAACAACCCAATCAAAAAGTGGGATGAAGACCTACACAGACATTTCTCCAAAGAAGACATACAGATGGCTAACAAACACATGAAAACAGGCTCAACATCACTCATTATTAGAGAAATGCAAATCAAAACCACAATGAGACATCACCTCAACTGGTCAGAATTGCTGCTGCTGCTAAGTCACTTCAGTCGTGTCCAACTCTGTGCAACCCCATAGATGGCAGCCCACCAGGTTCCCCCATCCCTGGGATTCTCCAGGCAAGAACACTGCAGTGGGTTGCCATTTCCTTCTCCAAGGCATGAAAGTGAAAAGTGAATGAAATCACTCAGTTGTGACCCCACGGACTGCAGCCCACCAGGCTCCTCCGTCCATGGGATTTTCCAAGTCAGAATTGGCCATCATCAAAAAGCCAAGAAATGATAAATACTGGAGAGGGTGTGGAGAAAAAGGAACTCTCCTGCACTGTTGGTGGGGATGTAAGTTGATATAGCCACTGTGGAAGATGGTATGGAGTTTCCTTAAAAATGAATAGGAATAAAACCACCATATGACCCAGTAATCCCACTGCTAGGCATATACCCTGAGGAAACTGAAATCAAAACTTTTGAGGAAATCAAATCAATTTTGAAAAAAATCGAAATTGTAAAAGAGACATGTACCCCAATGTTCACTGCAGCACTATTTATAATAGCTAGAACCTGGGAGCAACCTAGATGTCCATCGAGAGATGAATGGGTAAAGAAGAAGTGGTACCTGTATACATTGGAATATTACTCAGCTGTAAAAGGAACACATTTGAGTCAGTTCTAATAAGGTGGATGAACCTAGAGCCTATTATATAAAGTGAAGTGAGTCAGAAAGAAAAAGATAAATATTGTATACAAAGCATACATATGGCATCTAGAAAGACGGTACCAAAGAATTTATTTTCAGGGCAGCAATGGAGAAACAGACATAGAGAACAGAGTTACAGACACTGGGGTAGGGAGGAAGGAGAGGGTGAGATGTATGGAGAGAGGAATATGGAAACTTACATTACCATATGTAACATAGACAGCCAATGGGAATTGCTGTATATGGTTCAGGGGACTCAAATGGGGGGTCAGTATCAACCTAGAGGGGTGGGATAGGGAGGAAGATGGGAGGGAGGTGCAAGAGAGAGGGGACTTATGTATACCTATGGCTGATTCATGTGGATATTTGCCAGAAAACAACAATTCTATAAAGCAATTATCCTTCAATTTAAAAATATATGAATTTAAATAAATAAGTCTATGATTTATTGAAAAAAAAAGGCAACAAGTTGGGAATTTGGTAAAAAAAAACAAAAAACAAAAAACACTCTAAAAAAGAAAGTCTGTGTTAACAAGTAAGCGGTCATACCAGAATAGCTAGTAGAAGGCTCTTGATATTCTGATCCCGTCTTCTCTCTAGTCTACTTCTGTTCCTTCTCTCTATAATGAAGTCCAGGGATTAGCAAACTACAGCCTACCATCAGGTCATATCTGCTGCTGCTGCTGCTGCTAAGTTGCTTCAGTCGTGTCTGACTCTGTGCAACCCTATAGACAGCAGCCCACCAGGCTCCTCCATCCATGAGATTTTCCAGGAAAGAGTACTGGAGTGGGTTGCCATTGCCTTCTCCAATGCATGAAAGTGAAAAGTGAAAGTGAAGTTACTCAGCTGTGTCCGACTCTTCACCACCCCATGGACTGCAACCCACCAGGCTCCTCCGTCCATGGGATTTTCCAGGCAAGAGTACTTGAGTGGGGTGCCATCGCCTTCTCCTAACTATTGTCCTAACAAACCTAATTTATGTTTCCTCCACAGATGCCCTCAATACCTCTGCTTTCTTATCTTTATCATATCATTCCTTCATCTTAAAATGACCTTCTCTTTATTTCTGCAAAACTAAATCCCACAATGCCCAATGGATCTTATAAACTTTCCCTGGGAAGCCTTAGAAGGCTTCCAACTATGAGTAAGTATCTCTTCTTCCAAAAGTCTAAACAAGTTATCTTATGCTTTATACAGTTGTCTATAGAACTGGCTTTGTTCACCTTGACTGTCAACATCCTGAGGGCAGAATTTATCTTTGTATTTGTATCTCCCCAAGTGCCTAATATTTCTTTATTAAATAAGATCTGTCATGAGCAATCTGGTAGAAAGAATTTTTCTTTGGCTTTCTTTCTTTAAGCCCCATGAAGCTGCTATGGACTTTATAGGTTCAAAGAGTGTCACAACTAGTCAAGCAACAGTCTGAGCGTCAACTGAAGAGCATCATCATAAATAATAATGATATGATAGAGCTCTGGGCAAGATCTCAAGATACCTGGATCCTGACCTCTGTTTTACAGCTGTTTGTTGTTTCTGCTACTTTGATTTATTGTTTGTTTGTCTTTGTTAAGGAGAAGTCACTTATATTTTCTGGGTCTCAATTTCTACATTTGCAAAAGTGCATTTTGAAAGGCCTTCCAACTCCAACCCAAGCTTGAGAAGGTAAGAAATATTTCTTTGGGCTTTCTTAGAAATCCTTCATAGGATTAAACATCGTATTCCACATACAGACATGCTAAATAAGCAGTGCTCTTTTAACACAAATGACAGGCACCTGGTGATGTTTATTTCTTTGTCCCTGACAACCCTGGACATAATATAAAATTGGGAAAGTTTTGGTATGAGTGGTCACTGAAGTTAGAGTATTTAATGAGTAGAGATGCTTTGGTAAAAACTTACTATATTCTATCCTGAATTCAACTATATTCAACTCATTTGTAAGAGGGTACATGACAGTTAACTAATAAGATACAACACTGGAAAATATATGACCCTTGGTCTCAAGATGTTAATAACATTTCTATGAAGCTATACATAGAGGGGAAATCAGAAAGTTTCTCTTCTCCAAGGATGATCCTTATATTAACAATTTGTGGTAACTTCCCAAATTATGTAGGTACAAGAGAACTATTTTCTTCCATGTTTACTGTTCAATGGACCAATCTTCCTAATGATGATACTAATACTAAAACTTTTATGTTGTTTGTTCCATAACAAAAGTACTAGGAGATCACCAAGGAGGAAACAGAAGTAGTTTGAAGCTGTCAGCATCATTTTAAAAAAGAAGTCATGTTAAAGTAGAACTGGCTTCCCTATAGCTTAGATGATATAGAATCTGCCTGCCATGCAGGAAACCTGGGTTCAATCCCTGGGTCAGGAAGAACCCCTGGAGAAGGACATGGTAACCCACTCCAGTGTTCTTGCCTGGAGAATCCCACGGACAGAGGAGTCTGGCAGGCTATAATCCTTGGGGTTGCAAAGAGTCGGACACGACTAGGCAATTAACACTCATACACACCATATAACCCAGCAATTCCACTTCTGAATTAAATCTACTTCAGGCAAATTCTGCAGGAAACAAAACCGCTAATTTGAAAACGAATCTACATCCTCACATTCACTGTGGCATTATTTAGCACAGCTAAGACATGGAACAACCTAAGTGCCCACAGTCTGATAAATGGATAAAGATGATGTGATAAAGTGAAATATTATTCAGCAATATAAAAGGTACTCCTGCCTGCCACTTGCAGCAACACTGACTGACCTTGACAGCAATTCACTAAGTGAAAAAACCCAGAGAGAGAAAGACCAAATACTGTACGACCTCACTTGTACATGGAATGTAAAACAGAAATACACAAAAACGGAGTTTATAGCTACAGAGAACAAACTGGTAGTTGCCATAGGGAGGCAGTAAAGGGTGGATGACATGGGTGAAGATGGTCAAAAGTTACTTAGGTCCTAGGATGTAAGGTACATTACTGTGATTACAGTTAGTAATACTGTATTATATAGTTAAAAGTTGCTAAGAGAATAGACCTTAAAATTTCTTATCACAAGACAAAAAGTCTGTAACTGTGTGTGGTGATGGATGCCAACTGGACTTCGTGTGGTGATCATTTTCCAATATTCACATGCAATGAATCACTATGTTGAATACCTGAAACTAGTATAATGCTTTATGCCAATTATATCTCACAAAAGCCACGCGACCTTTGGTTCATGGACATGGAAGTGAGCAAGCATATGGATCCCTTTGCCAAGCTCTGAGTAGGACTACAAGAATATCAAGGCAGGAGAAGTCTGGGCCCTTTAGTACCTCCTCTTGTTTCTAGGACTCTGGATACTTCCTTTAACTTTCTCAGGCAATCTCCAGAAATGCCTTCGGGTCTCTAATTCCCTACAATCCCCAAGGAGAGGCTTCAGAGTCTGATTCAATATCTCACAGACCAAGATAAACTAAATCCCCAAAAGCAACTCCTCCTCAAGGAATAAAAATGACTAAAGGAAAGAGGGCCTTGCTTCTACAGTCTAACTGAGCATCTCCTCGTCCTTGCAAATCGGATATACTGTCGGTTTCTGAAAATGTTTTTTCCCCCTTTTCTTCTTCATTATCACACATCTCTGAGCTGCTAGGTTTTATAGAACAGTTCTTAATAGTTCTGTCTCCAACCAAAGCTGCAGGAGGAATTGAAACGATATAACACAGCATAGTATCACTTTCAATGACCAACCCTCGTTAAGTTTAATGGGTGATTATGATGGTTATAACTCAGGCAGAAAAGAAACCAGTTACCTGTTGTCAAGATCTTAGGTTTTCTAGAAAAAGTTCAGCCAATCGAAGGGGAAAAGTTTTTTCAAAGGGTAAAACTTAGAGTTTCTCTGCTATTCAATAGGTCCTTTCTCTTATCTATTTAATATGCAGTAGTGTGCATGCGTTAGCCCCTAACCTGTAATTTACCCCCCACTCCCCAATTTTTCCCCTTTGGTAACCATAAGCCTGGGCTTCCCAGGTGGCTCAGATGGTTAACAATCTATCTGCAGTGCAGGAGAGATGGGTTCAATCCCTGGGTCGGGAAGATCCCCTGGAAAAGGGAATGGCAAGCCACTGCAGTATTTTTGCCTGGAGAATTCCATGGACAGAGGAGCCTAGCGGGGCTACAGCTCATGGGGCTGCAAACAATTGGACATGACTGAGCGACTACCACTCATTTACCCAACCATAAATTTGTTTTCTAAATCTGTGAGTTTGTTTCTATTTTGTAAGTTCATTTGTACCCTTCTTTTTTAGATTCCACATATAAATGACATTCTGTAATAACCTAAATGAGAAAAGAATTTGAAAAGATGTATAACTGAAAAACTTTGCTGTACACCTGAAAAGAACACAACATTAAAATCAACTATCCCAATATATAACAAATTTTTTTTAAAAAGATCAAAAAATCTGAGTGAAAACATGTTATGTAGCATGCATGTGTATGTATATATAAATACACACATATACAAACACACACATACAATATACATATGTACACACACTATTATATATATGTATATTCAGGACAAGATGATCTGCAGACTTACTACTCAGAGAACTAAAATCTTACAAGTTCTCTTTCTGTTCACTGTTCTCAAACCTTGACAAATGGAGAGGAGCACAGGAAAGGGTGGCCTGGGGGAGTGAACTGGAGACCCAGGATGCTGTCAATTGTTCTTGATATAAGATGTGACCTCTGTGATCATGAACACTTATCACAACAGGAAGCAGGTGGCAGGGGAAGAGTGTCTTGTGGCACCACAATAAATACACTGGGAGGAAATGCCAAAGGGGATGACATTAAAAAAATACAGACCAAATGACCCGTATGTTCCCTGGCCAGCGTCAAAACATTCAGTAGTTCGATTTAGTCATCACCAGGTGATCCTCCCCCAGCACGCCAAGGTGAGAACTTTGGGGCGAGCCCGTGAAACAGCAGAAAATCCCCCAACGGTTCAGGGAGAAAATGATGACTTATCAAAACACACAACGAACAAAGGTAACTTTCAGTTCACATCCATGAAGCCTATTTTAGGGGGAGGAAAAACAAGCAGGTTTGTGCCTCTCCTATTTTCTGGCCCCTCTTGCCCCTGAAACAAGAAGACCTTCATGTGAAGTATGGACAACTACCACTGTGGCCAGGTTTGTTAGCCACAGGTCCACAGCAGTGTATGAACCAAACGCAGTGTATGAACCACTGCCACACTCTGAATCCTTGACAATGTTTCCTTGATAAGAGGCTCATGGTGTTTGTCAAATTTTGAGTGGGACCTGTGACCTATAAGAGTACACGAATCCCTGCTGAAGACTGCAGTCTGCACTCCCTGTAGAAACTGGCTCCCAGGCAGCCCACGGGGACGTCATTGCCAAGTGCCTCAGGAGAGCTCTAGCCCAAGGGGCAAGGGTGGGCTGACCTCCAGCTCTGCATTCTACTTAAGATGCTGTCTTGGAGTAGGATATGGGTGATTTGCTCCTTTTCTGTGTTTTATTAGTCCAGTGCATTCGGTCACTTCATTCATGCCTGATTCTTTGTGATGCTATGGACTGTAGCCCTCCAGGCTCCTCTATCCATGGGATTTCCCAGGCAAGAATACTAGAGTGAGTTTCCATTTCCTCCTCCAGGGGATCTTCCTGATGCAGGGATCAAACCCAGGTGTCCTGCATGTCCTGCATTGGCAGGCAGATTCTTTACCCACTGAGCCACCTGGGAGCCCCAGAGGGGGTTCCATTCTATAATTCACCTAAAGGTGGTCCATTTCTTTTCCTCTCTCTTCCACAGGCCCCAGGACTAAGCAACTACTCCATCAGCCTACATCTGTGCCATATTCTTCTCAAAGGTGCTTTTTCTTGGGAAATGGTATCCATTCTGCCTTCATGCCATTCAAATAAAAATACTTCTTCGAATTAAGGCACTTCAAGGTTGGTTATTATGTTTGGTTACTCTAAAAACACACTGTCCCATACAGCAGGGACTGGGCAAAAATGGTTTTTGAAAAGGACTTGAAATGCTGCTGGTCCAAACTGAGATGAGCTGTATGTGTAAAATACACCCTTGATTTTGAAGACCTAGCAGGGAAAACAAATCATGTAAAACTTACCATAATTTTATATTGATTTTATGTTGAAATGATAATATTTTGAATATATTCTGTTGAAAGAATAGTAATACATGCCATGGAATCTGTTTCTAAGACTTTATTTAGCATGGCTACTAGAAATCTTAAAACATCCACCACTCTGCTCACATTGGCATTTCTAATGGACAGCCCTGAACTGAAACATTCTGTCCATCCTCTACTTGATATGAAACTTAGATCTGGCCAATAAGCTATCACTTCTCATATGAAAGAGAAACCTGTCTCTCTTTATCTTCTAAAACTCTACATTAAATCTATGGAAGTAGAGGGCAGCTTAAGCCCAACTCTCTCAGGTAAAACATCAGGTATTTCTGATTTCTCTTTATTATTTTCCCAACATAAACATACATGGCATGCTCACCCCTCTATTACATCTAAAATTATTCTTCTGGATATTCTTCAATTCTCTTTGGTCTTTTAGACTAAGGTTTCAAAATATAACCTCTTCCCCACTTAGTCTATTGGAATGTTTGATAATATTTTAAAACAGAAATGTCACAGCATTATGTTATTTTCCATCTTTACAGTTAGATACTTTTGGTTCTGTGGTTTAATTTAAATTACTTCTGCTGACATTTAATTCAACTGTTTAAATTATTCAAACTTTAAAATACATATGGATCATGTACTCTAAACATGCCCTTGTTAAACATTTAAACTTATTTATTCTTTCAAAACTTTTGAGTGAATGCTACTGAATTAAACATTTTTAAGATTTTTGTTTTTATTTCAAATTCAGAGGTAGCATCTAAAAAAAGAACTGGATTATTCCACACTAAAAACTACGCATCTTGTAACATTTTTACTTCAGGATCTATTTGTCTGTAGCAATATAGGTTCTAGTATATCCTTATTTGAAGAGTAAGGATAAGATTATAACAAATGAAAAGATAACCCATGTTATCTGGGTTAGCCTCCTCAAGCCACCAAGTCACCATACTCTCACCCATAAAGAAGAGACAGTGTGATCTGTTCTAATTGGCTCCCTAAGTGACAATGTAGACCAAATGAGATAAAGCCTTTGGAAAGATGTTTAGCACAATGAAACACTATTCAAGAGTGGGTTGGTGCTACCAGATTTCTACTGCCTAATTACTTTCTAGGGGAAAATACTATGAGCTCCAAATTTTTCCCTGATTCTCTAAGACCACTACTCAATGATTTTCACCATGGACTTGCTCCTTGACAAATACTTTTCCTGGCAAGGTGGACTTCACCTCCTCATAGGATAGGCCAGTTAGCAGCTTACAAAACACAAGCAAGAAAAGGAAAGATTTTTCAGGGACCACAAAAACTCAAATTGGTGCCAAACTCTTGACAGATAATCAATGCAAAAAAAAAAAAAAAAAAAAAAACAAAGCACCAAAATTCCTTCTGTTCCCATGTGTCTATAAATTAAA
>SJYV01017206.1:157426-204071 GCA_006410875.1 Neotragus pygmaeus | reverse complement strand
AAAAAAAAAAAAAAATCAAAGCACCAAAGTTTCCCTTATAAAAACAACACAAAAATATCTGACTAAAATCTTCAGAGACATTCTGATTGATGACAGATACATGAAACTAGTTTAGTTTCCTTTAAATAAGTGATAGTATAATTTTAATAAAATCCCAAGCAAGTGGTGAATACCAGATTGCAGAGCAGAGTTCATATACGAATGAATAAATTCCAATGGTCAGGAGATGTTTTTTAGATATAAATTAGGGGTCTAAGTTGGTGTTCAGTCACACTTTTATACCAATGTTTCTCATCATTTGTGGCCATCAGCATGACACACAAAACACACACACACTCATATTTTGAGAAAGAGAGAAAAGGTGATAGGCTGAAAGAGCAATAGAATTAAGAATATTTTGGGGAAATAACTTATGACAGGTGTATATACAGGATTATTGAAAAGAAGCTTATTGAGCCTAAATATTGGGTTGGCCAAAGACTTTGTTGAGTTACTGAATATGTTGTTCGATAAAATTCTTGGTGACTATGAAAAATAGGGCTTCCCTGGTGGCTCAGAGGTTAAAGTGTCTGCCTGCAATGCAGGAGACCTGGGTTTGATCCCTGGGTTGGGAAGATCCCCTGGAGAAGGAAATGGCAACCCACTCCAGTATTCTTGCCTGGAGAATCCCATGGACGGAGGAGCCTGGGGGGCTACAGTCCATGGGGTCGCAAAGAGTTGGACACGACTGAGCGACTTCACTTCACTTCACATGAAAAATACATCTTTTATTTTTATTTAAAACTGAATGAAGTTTTTGGCCAATCGAAAACATCTGAACAGCATGAAGGTCATGTAAGCATCTCCATCTTCCGCTAATCACTCTGATTTTTACTTTAAGAACACAACATGATGGCCACAGGCTTTTCAGAAGCCCTGAATTCAACTTTGAGTTTGCCTACCCTTCTCTAACATGATAAAGGCACTTCTCCTAGTACCATCCATCTTTCTAATAATAATCGTGTTCTTATTAAAAACACGAGAGACATTGGCAGAGACCCCAATTCTGTTCAACCAGTGTTTTCTGAATCCCACGACAAGTTCATTACGGATAAGAGACAAACACATCTAAAACAAAGAACAAAAGCTGAATAATATGAAGCAATTCAATTTGTAACATTTAGGGGTCCTAGGAAGACTGGGTCAAAAGCCTCATTTTGTGCATGCAGGAGGAAACGGAAAGTCAGAGGGTGTGCGGCATCGTTTCAAATCAAGGAGAAGGTGTCAACACCTGTTTTACACCTCCCCAGCCACACCTCCACTTGCCTTTGCTTCCAATGGTCTGAACTTGAAAACACTGGGACCCAAACTCTTCCCTCCAGAAGATAAACTCATCTCTACAATCCTTACATAGTTGAAGCATTATCCAAACTTTAGGACTGTCGTCCTACTTTTTTCCATCTTTATTTTTCTCTTTGTGTTTACTTTACTTTCCAAATCAAAAGCACTGAAATTTTGCTAGGAGTTTCTTTCCCCAAATACTTGCAGGCTTTTTCTCTTCAAATGTCGGGTCAGCCCAGTCCTCTGGGTTATTGCCGCACACACAGACACAGACACACACAGACACAGACGCAGACAGACATACACACACTTCAATCCTGGTTTCTCTCTTATTTACAGAAAGTGTTATCACTTCAGGTAGAGAATAAAATGACTATTATGCCCCAGATAATTTCCAAAGGATAACACAAATGAGAAATTTACTTCTAATCACACTTAAACATGAGATGCCTAGACAGATGAAACTTGGCATATTCAGGTTATGTTTATCTAGTGTAGGTATTCAAATTTCCCAGATTTAACATCCAGAGAACCTTACCTTTTAGTGCTTTTTGGCTTGAAAGAGTTATTCTGCATCACGATGGCTCTCTCTCTAAATCTCCCCCATACTCACGCTCTCCCTTAAGCTATACAGTTTCCCTTATTCCTTTCTTCTTTCTGAAACTATTTTCCTCTTTCATCTTGCCAAGTCAAATTTAACACTTGTTACCTTCAAGTTTAAGTTCTATCTCAGTCACAAAGATCTTCACAACCACTGTAGTCCACAATTTTCTCCAAGCATTTCATTGCATACCACCTAGAGGGGTTCCATAATTACTAAATGTATGTCCACTTTCTCAGATGGTGACATAGTAGGAATCATAGCTTCTTAATTTTCCTTTATTTCTTCACAGATTTTATCATGCACATTTATTTTGTGAGTTACTATTATTTGTTTTAGAAATCTTTCTAACATCAGTATAAACCGAATTCAATTGAATGAGGCCCTGTGTGAGGCTTTGAAAGAAGACAGAAATTAAATATGATGGCATCCTTGTCCTGGCAGAGATAACATTTCAGTAAGGAGGTAGCTGTCCATAAATAATTAACTCTTAAAACTTTCTACTTAAGATAAAGGATTTTCTTTTAAGATTCTTTAAATCTTTTATTAACAATTGGCTGTGATATAGCTGTTTTAGTCCCTAATACATCTATTTCCTTCTACTAACAGAACAGTTAAATATATCCAACTGTTGTGAACAACTCTTTTCTTGAGCGAAAGTACAGTAGCCATACTTGAGACAAAATGCCTTGATGCCACTAACATTGAAAGACATTTTAAAAAGAAGACAAAGTAATGCCAAGTAAAATGGAATGAAATCATTTTAAAATCCAAAGAGATTTTAACTTCTTAGCATGTACACTAAGAAGATGAACATAAAGTTGAACTGTGATATGAGAATCTTTCCACTATATTGAGATAATGACCCTCGACATCCTATAGAACAACCAGAAAAAAGTGAACGCAGCCTCTGGGAATCCCAGTTCAACTGTAACTACCAGGGTTTTCCATTGACCTTTACCTAGATATATCAGAATTTTGAATCAAGCTTATTTTCCATGGATTTACCTTACACTTCTGTTTGTACCTTTATAGAGAATAGTTCCTTCAGGAACTCTGAAACTTGTCCCAGGGATTCATTAATTCTTAATATCTCTATCCATAGCTCCAAGTTCACTACTGTTTAAATTAAGCTTCACAAAATCTTGTGTTAAAGAAGAGACTCAAAATATATACTAAATCAGAGATGATGCTTGACAAATCCTAACAGCAGCTCATGTTCTAACACTCCAAACCCAAACTGCTGATTCATATATACTTGCTGCATCAAATTCCTCTCCATCTGGAAAGAACAAGAAGCTGACTTTAATTTTTTATACACGTCTGTCAACTCCAGGCCAGCCATCAGCTTTAGCACTGAGGCCTTGTCACCCACCATGTGTCATTAATTGGCTCATTTAATAAACTATTAAAAACCTACTGTGTCTGATCCTTTAGGCTCTGCAGACAGAAGGAAAAGGAGAACAGATATTCACTGCTATGAAGAAGCTTGCTGCTGCTGCTGCTAAGTCGCTTCATTCGTGTCTGACTCTGGCAGTCCACCAGGCTCCCCTGTCCCTGGGATTCTCCAGGCAAGAACACTGGAGTGAGTTACCATTTCATATGAAGAAGCCTATAACCCATGTGAAAAGAAAAAACATGTTTATAAGGAGCTTCAGCTGAAAGCAAATAAGGAGCTTCAGCTGAAAGCAAATGAAAGTCTTAGTCACTCTTGGAGACCCCATGGGCTATAGCCCACTAGGCTTGTCTGTCCATGGGGTTCTCCAGGCAAAAATACTGGAGTGGGTTGCCATGCCCTCCGAGGGAACTTCCTGACCCAGGGATCGAACCTGGGTCTCCTGCATTCCAGGCAGATTCTTTACCATCTGAAACACCAACAAAGGTCAAAATACAGGTGAAGGAATTATATTAAGTAAGACACTGCGTAGTAAGGAAAGCCCCCTCTTTGGAGAGGTATGAGTCTAGCAAAGCTTCCGTAAGAGTTACTCAACATACAAATATGAGGAAGACTTAGTATCCAGAAGCTTCTTCTAGCCGGGGGTAAGGAGGGATGGAAAGAGACACAAAAACCAACCAAAGCATAAGGTGGGATTTATTATATAGCAAACATAATAATAACAATAATAATAGAGACAAAATACAGCCAGAATAGAGAAGAAACTCAGTTTGAAAAGGTTACATCAAGAAAGATTTCACAGGTGTTGGTGAAGATTATATACATATAATATATATATGTATAAAATATATGTATGTATAAAAATACATACATACATACATATATATATACACACACACATATTTGTAGGTGTATTTCCTTTTTGTTTTGTAAAAGTAACACACAAACTCAATGGACATGAATTTGAGCAAACTCCTGGAGGTAGTGAAGGACAGGGAAGACTGGCAGGCTGCAGTCCATGGGGTTTCAGAGTTGGACAAAACTTAGCAACTGAATAGCAACAGCTATGAGGTGTGAAGGGGTGTTAACAGTGATGAGGGGTTAAGTTGTTTTTTTTCTTTTAAAGCAGTGTGGAGAAGAGAGGCTATCACCACAAACAAGCTTTGAAAAGTGTATAACAAATGAGAAAAACTAGTTCGGGTTGGTCCCCTTGGGTGAACAAGGCAAAGGGGCTTCTGGAAGTTGGGAAGTCATCAGATTTCAGGTTGCCCACTAGTGCGAGGGTAGCTGGAAGCAAGCAGGGGAGGCTGCTGAGTGAGTAGACTGGAGCATAGGCTGGGATGTGGTTGTGGAAGCTTGCTTCCATGTTGGGGGTACAGAGAGTGTGGCCAAATCGAACAGTTGTTTGAATGCTGGGATGAAATGTTTAGCTCTGTTTTAGGAAGATCCTCCTGGTGATGTTTCACGAACAGATTGGATCCAGGGTAGGAAGCTCAGTCAGGCAGCCACAGCCAGAGCCTGAGGAGCAGGGTAAGGTTTGGATATCTGGAAAGAAAGAAGCGTAATCCTGCAAGGGAATGGCAGAAGACCAAAAAAAAAAAAATCTCGTACTCAGAGGTAAGAGCTGTACTTCATTTGGGATGCAAAATGGGTTTATAAGGGGACGGGGGCACCAACATGGCAACACCACTGCCCAACTCTGGACAAGCAGCATGAGGCACAATCTGACTGTTTCAGGGTGAAATACACACTCTGCATTGACAGACAGTGAAAGGCATATGCTAGCGTCTCTAGGAACTGACACCTTTGCTCCCTGTGCGCTACCTCCTCCTTCTCCGGCTCTGTGATACTTGGGCAGACAAGACGGCTCTAGGAGATCCAAACATGTTCACATGCTGTGGACCACAGCGGCCTCCTCTAGACCAGAATTTTAAGCTTCCAAGTTAGAAACCCCAGGAGATATTTACATCCAGGAAGAAGACTTCAGCTAAAACTATGTGTTTGCCTCCAGGCAGCAGCCTCAACAGTCGCTGTGTTTGCTTTACAACACTGAATGGGAAACATAATTTTGAGAAAGCTAGTTTCCAAAAACCCACCCCACCACAGCCTAATTTTAGAAGCTATGAAAGCTAATAATTTCAAAATTCTACCCAACAGTTCCTTGTTTATGTTTTGCAATCCCAGTCTAAATATACCATAAGGAAAAAATATCACTTATCCATGCATGTACTTATTACGGCAGATATTTATTTATTTCCTTAAACACAAGCTCAGGGACTTATTGTTTTCTGTTGGTGCTTGGCCTCTGAACTGAAGATGGTTGTCTTATGATAAGATAATGACTTGGAGGGAAACTCGGATGAAGAAAAACCAGAGCTTCCAATTAAACTCTAATATAAAAAGAATAAAATCCAATAACCCCACACTCAAAAAACAGCCTCCTTGCCTTCTCTTATTGACAGTTTCTATCTCCTTAAGGATGATTAAAATCAGAAGGACACTGCATTCAGTCTAAACCTTACATGAAGAAAATAATATCAAACCTGGTTCTCAGAGAGGGCCTGATTGTCAGCAATATGGAAGTTTAAAGAAGAGCTCATTTGAAAAGCTCCAAACTTTTCTGTGAAAATATCTCTAAGTCTTCTTGGGAATCAAGATTCTTTTACAGAACATTGAGATGATCCTTGAAAAAGAAGCAAAATCAGCCATGAAAGAAAAGAAAAAATAGGCATTCTCGTTTGAAAGACACAGGACATATCCTAGGGGAGAGATAGAGTCTGACATATTTCCAAACTTATTTTTGAAAAAGATAAGCCATGGGATTAAATCAAATGCAGTAACTTTTTCCTGGACTTTCACTAGGACTGGGAGCTTTATCAGAGACCTGGTATGGAGGCTGCCTCTTTTCAAGGAACATTCAAGTTTTAATATGATTGATACTGTGAGCTTTACTGAAAATTTCTTGTATTAGGACAATAGTATCTTGTTCCCAATTCAAAAAAATTCCCCCGAGTCCTGTAAGACAGAGTCCTTGGTAAGACCACGAAGAAGGTTTTGCTTGCTTGTTTGTTTTTGGCCTGCTTTGTTTCTTCGGTTTGTTTTTTCTTAGGCAGTTAAAAAGCTGTGCTGAGAAAATTTGTAAGTTAAGGGGAAAAAGCCTGCTCCTTAGGCTACCTGCCCCCAGCTTCCCATTTCTGTCTTTCTTCCACTCTTAAGGTCAGAGGGCTACTTGAATGTCCAAGTTGGTCTATTCTCTCCCCATCCTGACAATATCGAATATCTAACAACCAAGTCCCCTGTCTCTATCTACCTCTACTTTCAACCACACACATCCCCACCCTGGTTGAAAATGCCACGCTTTTTTTGTCCTTTATTCTATTGTGCTGCCTGCCTGATTTTGTGTTTGGAATGACTTTTCCCCACTCTTTTTCCATTCTCAACTTAAAAGCCACCTTCTCATAGAGGATCCACAACACCCCAGTCCCTTATATATCTTCTTCGGTGGTCCCCAAGCACTTGCATAAACTCTTACAGCCCTAAGCAATCTACTTTTATTTTCTCGTGAATCAAATGTTTCGGTCCTGAAGGGCTAGGACCTTTGCTGTCCTGCCGAATAGCAGCAGCTTAGCAAGGCTTTGCGGAATGATTGAATCTCAAGAAAATCACCAGGCACCAAGTTTCCCAGAATATCTTCCTTCCATTTTAAATAGAAAAGCTTTTATATTGCTTATATTGCTTTTACTTGAAGAATCGTTTTAGTGTTTATAAACAGCAATCACTTTCCAATAAACCTCCCAGACAATTTTCCCAAATTAATTGTGGTTTTATATACACTGTGCCTTTTATTGGACAGTATATTTTACTGGACATGATTCTGACATCTAGCTATATAATTTCTGACAACAATTTCACAAAATGCATCTGCTTGATTAATTAGAAATGTACTGCAGTGCTATACCTGACATGGCCTTAGTGGTACACCAAGTGAGTCATAAGAAATTAGCCAAGGACAGAAACAATGGTGCTTTTCTTCTCTCTCATTTGATTCTGCTTGACTATTGCTAAACATTCCAAAAGCGGGGGCACTTAAGCAGGGGTGGCAGGCTTGTTCTGCCAGGAGCAAGTTCAGGACAATGGCAAAGCACCTAGACTAACCAGAAATTGGATCTTGCAATATTAAGCTTTGTGTGGAGCTTTCACAGTAGCAGGTGATGTATGATTACTGTCACTAGTTCTTTGATTGATTATTGATTGTAATCATCTGCTCTCTCCCATGACGGAGCTGGCTATAACTCGTCTATGCAGTGCCTCTCCTTCTCAAAGGCAACTTATGCATATTGCTTCTCCAGATAAATTACTCATTGACATGGGGATGGAGAAAAGTGGTAGGAATGACTTAAGTTTATTAGTGACTTAATGATATAGTATGTTCAGTTTCTGTATTTCCGCTACACATAACGAGGTTGGACAAAACTTAAAATGGTGGAGAGTTGACACGCCAAGTGGCTCAGTTACTGGATTCTTTACCTAGAAACTTGATTTAATATTTGCCAACAAAATTAAAAATAGAAAATATTTGATTAAGTAGATATTGTTTTAAAATATAATATCTATTTAATTAAATATATCATATAAAACTCAACATTCAAAAAACTAAGATCATGACATCCAATCCCATTACTTCATGGCAAATAGATGGAGAAACAATGGAAACAGTGACAGACTTTATTTCCTTGGGCTCCAAAATCACTGCAGATGATGACTACAGCCATAAAATTAAAAGATGCTTGCTCCTTGGAAGAAAAACTATGACAAACCTAGACAGCATATTAAAAAGCAGAGACATTAGTCTGCCAACAAAGGTCTGAACAATCAAAGCTATGGTTTTTCCTTTAGTCATGTATGGATGTGAGAGTTGGACCATGAAGGCTAAGCACTGAAGAATTGATGCTTCTGAACTTTGGTGTTGGAGAAGACTCTTGAGAGTCCCATGGACTGCAAGGAGATCAAACTCATCAATCCTAAAGAAAATCAATCTTGAATATTCATTGGAAGGGCTGATGCTGAAGCTGAAGCTCTAATACTTTGGCCACCTGATGAGAAGAGCCGAGTCATTAGAAAAAACCCTGACGCTGGGAAAGAATGAAGGCAGGAGAAGGGGACGACAAAGGATGAGATGGTTGGATGGCATCACCGATTCAATGGACATGAGTTTGAGCAAGCTCTGGGAGTTGGTGAAGGACAGGGAAGCCTGGCGTGCTTCAGTCCATGGGGTCACAAAGAGTTGGACATGACTGAGCGACTGAACAACAACAACATGTTTTGAAAATAATTCCTGCTAACTCATTCTTGTTAAAAAAACAACAATAAAGATCACCAATGAAATACCTTAAGTCTAAATTATTTCTCTGGATTACTTTAATTGGAATCCAGAGAAAATAAGTATTAAAGGTGAAATTTTACTCTCAGTATGCAATGGAGTACTTAATCATTGCTTTTACTAAACTGCTGAACTTGACTGAGTTAATTAGCCTTTCTGAATCACAGCATCTATTGCAGGCCCAGTGCATATTAGGCTCTCAACAAATATTTTTACAGTGAATGAATGAATCTTAATTTCTTTATCTGTAAGATGACTTAAATAGTAAGTCAAGTTTGGAAAACTCGAATTCCTCATGAGGCCAAGAAGGCCAAGTGTGTGAATTAATCCAATGGGAGACAGGGAGGCATAGTGTGGGTTTGTAGTGAACTGGAGGCATTAAATTTTTATTTTCAAGATTGACTTAGCCAAGTAAAATAAGTCTTCCTTATAGATTTATTATTTTTTCTATAAACTTGATTAAATATTTGAGTTTTCAGTTTACCCATCAGGACTTGGATCACATGTATTTTTATGAAATTGTTTGAAAGAATACATAAAATGTATGTAACAATACAGTGTCTGGGCTTTAAAATATAGAGGCCATATTTAAAGATAATTTTAATATTAATAAATCCAGAAAACATTTTCCTTACTATTTTCCTAACATTGGATTACTTTCTAACATAGTCTTCCACTAGCTCAACATGGATACCCATACAACAGAATAAAGGAATCAAATTCAGCAGTAAAAGGATTAAAATAATAATATGAGATCTAATTTAGATAAACCTTATACTGTGCTAAGTGAAACAAGCCAGTCACAAAAGCACATACTCACTACATATCTATCAAAATAGCTTAAAATAAAAATAACCCAAAACAGTGATGGCAACAAATGCTGGCAAGGATGCTGAGAAATGGCATCACTCATATACTGCTGATGGGAATTTAACATAGTACACCCATGCTGGAAAACATTTTCTTATAAAACATTTTATTGACATTTTCTTATAAAACTTTCATTCAATTACTGTACTACCTGGAAATTGCACTCTTGGACATTTGTTTCAGAGAAATGAAAATTTACATCCATGCAAAAACCTATAAAGAATGTTCACAGTAATTTGATTCATAATAGGCAAAAACTCAAGAGCTCAGTGGGGAAATGGTTAAACTGCCACGTTTCCCTGGAATATTATGCAACAATAAGAAGGACAAGACTACTGATGCATGCGATGACCTGAATGATCTCCAGGGAGTTATGTTAAGCAGACAAAGTCAACACCAAAAGGTTAAGAACTATTTCAGTCCATTTGCATAATATTTTTTTTTTCAGGTTATTCTTTTATTTTTTATTTTTTTTTTAATTTATTTATTTTTAAATTTAACTTTACAATACTCTACTGGGTTTGCCATACATCGACACGAATCCACCACAGGTGCACACAAGCTNAGCCCAGAGATTAATCCACACACATTTGCATAATATTTTTGAAATGACAAAATTTCAGAAACAGAGAACAGAATTGTGGTCACTGAGGACGGCCTTAAAGGGCAGTGTGAGAAGACAAGCGTCCCTATGGCACTAGCATCTCCTATATCTTGACTTCAGTGGTAGACTCACACACCTACACATATAACAAAATTGCCTGGAATCATATACTTGCATATGCACAGGCACACACAAATGATTACACGCAAAATGGGGAAACCGGCATCAAACTAGTGGCTGCTATCAACGCCTGGTTAAGATGTTATACTTCCATGATGTAAGATGTTCCTAAGGGTAGGGGCTGCATTAAGATACACAAGACCTTCATGTATTATTTCTTACAAAGACATGGGATTCTACAATCATCTCGACAAAACATCTATGTAAATTTTTTAAAGGCCATATATGGTATGATCTTATTTATATNAGGGACTGCATTAAGATACACAAGACCTTCATGTATTATTTCTTACAAAGACATGGGATTCTACAATCATCTCGACAAAACATCTATGTACATTTTTTAAAGGCCATATATGGTATGATCTTATTTATATGAAGCATCCAGAGAAGGCAAATCCATACAGACATAGAGCACCCTGGTGGAAGAGGGGCTGGAGAGTGGGTGGGAAAGGGTATGGCTGCTAACGGGGATGATGTTCCTCTCTGACGATAATGTTCTGCAACTGTGTAGTGGTTGGTAATGGCTGCAGAGCTTTGTGAATGCACTAAAAACCAGTGACCAGTACACTTTTAGAAGGGTGAATTTCAGGTCATGTGAATTATATTTTATCCACCTTTGACAGTTGGTCGCCAAGTTTGAGAATGCAGTCCTAGGGAAAAAGCAAAAGGATAGGACAGAGCTTATGTGCACCTGCCTTCTCTCTCCTACCACTCCACTGGCCAGAAGCTCCTTTTCTCAACCTCCACTGAATTACTTATTTGAGAAAAGGGGCTTCTGGTGCACACTCCCTTCAAACAGTGCTGATACACATTTCTCAGCTGTATCTTCCTCACTGAGCAGCACCTGAACAGAAAACGCAGCTCCCAGAATACACCTTACGAAATGCCATTGCTTTGTGCTGAAAGATCGCACCAACTCAAAGTCATGTTAATATCATTCTACATTTTGAACATTCCCTATACACAATAATTTGCAACAATGACTCAAGTCCTAGAACTTATCTAAGTGAAACTGTAATCTATTCAATTTCCACAAATTAGACAAAAATTAAGGAATGCTCAAGAGAATTAACAGCGCTTTGGTGTGAAATAGCTTTACTCATCAAGATGTGTAATGCATATGGCCAGCATGCTTTTATGACCATTTATCTAAGATCAACATGAGTAGATGAATCTAGAAAAGAGGTCCCCAACATTTTTGGCACCAGGGACTGCTTTTTGTAGAAAACAATTTTCCCACCGACTAAGGGTAAGGGATAGTTTCGGGATGATTTTTAAGAGGACCCCACAACCTAGATCCCTAGCGTGCACAGTTCATGTACGGTTCAGACTCCTACAAGACTCTAAAGCCCCTGCTGACCTGCCAAGAGGCAGAGCTCAGATGGCAATGCCAGCAACGGGGAGTGCCTACAAATACTGATGAAGCTTGGCTGGCTCACCTGCTGCTCATCTTCTGCTGTGTGGTCCAGTCCCTGGGGGGGGGTGGTTTGGGGACCCCTGATCTAGAGGCTGGGGAAAGTGAAAGTGAAAGTCTCTCAGCTGTGTTCGATTCTCTGAGACCTCATGAACTATACAGTCCATGCAGTTCTCTAGGCCAGAATACTGGAGTGGGAAGCCTTTCCGTTCTCCAGGGAATCTTCCCAACCCAGGGGTGGAACCCAGGTCTCCCTCATTGCAGGTGGATTCTTTACCAGCTGAGTCACCAGGGAAGCCCAGAGGCTAGGGATCGCTGTTGAATTCAAATTAGTTTCTGCACATATTCTCCCCAATATGTGCATAAGCACAGAGACCTCTAAGGTCTATCTGTTTGTGGATGGCTGTAAGAGCAACTACGCCTCTGTCTGAAAGACCGCAGGACAATCTGTGCCTCTGCAATGTGGAAGGTGGAAGGGAGGAGGCGGTGATGGAAATGAGACTGGACCACAGGAAAGGAAAAGTGCCCCAAGGTGGTGGAGTGCTTTGGCGCATTTAATTTCTGACTTTCTTTTTAAGATCGAGAATAAAACATGGATCATGCTGGATTGTTTCAGAGCATCTTAGGAGGCTTGTTGTTGTTCAGTGGCTATGCCGTGTCTGACTCTTTTGCGACCCCAGAGTCTGCAGCCCACGAGGCTCCTCTGTCCATGGGATTTTTCCGGCAAGAATACCAGAGTGGGCTGCCATTTCCTTCTGTAGGGGATATTCCCAACTCAGGGACTGAATCCCTGTCTCCTACATTGGCAGGCTGCCTTACTGTTGAGCCAAGGTATTTGGAGGAGATGACAAGAGGTATCAGTAAAGCAGGACAAATTACAGAAGGGAGGTAGAAGTATGGGTGTCAAGGGAGGTGGTTGAAATATTCTAAGATCGGAATGCTGAGTAATTTTCACAGGCCAAGAAGGGTCCGTGCAAAAAAAAAAAAAAAAAAATGGGGAGAGGACTCATTAAACATCGGGGCTTCACAGTCTATAGATCAGAGAGAGAAACATTTCAATTGTCTGTTTGTCTGTTTCTAGGATGGGAGGTAGTACGAAAGATTAAACACCTCTCTAGGGAAATAAGTTATATATTTTTAAATGCCACATCCAAACCAAATGTAATGAATATATTGCTTTATTTTAAAATATACTTAAATCAGTTTAACTATCTTATATATTTTTTTAATTTCAAGGTAGAGATGAATGATTTTCAGCAGGGAGGGGCAAGTGTTGTGGAAAAGAACTTCAGCATTTTTTAAACCATTTTTTAGGGATTTCTAGTAGCTTCTCTCTCTTCTGGAGATGAATGCTTTCTGTATCCGTGTAGTGAGAAGCCCTGGTTTTTTTTTTTGTTTGTTTGTTTTTACTGTTTTTCGGTTATACATCTAAGCACGAGTGTGCAGTGCATCTCCTCTCAGTATTCCACATCCACTGGGAAAGCCAGGGACCGCTGCATCCGGCATGACTGAGGACTCTTCTAGGACCAACGCTTTTAGATACNCTGGTTTTTTTGTTTGTTTGTTTGTTTTTACTGTTTTTCGGTTATACATCTAAGCATGAGTGTGCAGTGCATCTCCTCTCAGTATTCCACATCCACTGGGAAAGCCAGGGACCGCTGCATCCGGCATGACTGAGGACTCTTCTAGGACCAACGCTTTTAGATACTCAGCACAAAGACAGTCATGATGTACCTTTTCCAGACTTTGGTAAGTTCATCCCTTTTCTCATGGAAGATGATACTCTTAGTTCTTGAAGAATGATGGAGTAAGAGGACCACTGACCGTAATCTCAGTTCTATGTATTGGGCACTTCCTCAATGCCATTCAACAAATATGTTTCATATGCATTATCTCACTCTGTTTTCATAGCAACAATCCTCATCTGCATTTGACAAAATTGAAACTGACTTAAAAATGTTACTAAACATTTTCATTTTAAAATAAATGATCTAGAATCTAGTAAAAGTAGGATGTAAACCCAGAAACAGACTCACTCAAATGCTCATATTCTTTCACTCCACCTTACTGATTTTATTGCTGGTGAACTTGAACAAATTACTTTAACCACTCGTGGCCACATGCAAGTCCACGTCCAAAGTATGTCACTTGTGTGTATGGTGTTTGCATGTGTGTGTGTGTGTGTGTGTGTATACATATGTATATGTGTATATGTATACACATATGTGTGTATGTGTGTGTGTGTAAAATGTCCCTCTCTTCAAAGACAAAGACTTCTCCTGTCCACTTAACAGAGTTGAAATTTAACACTGAACATGAAGATATTTGTAGATAGACTGTTTTAAAATGTTATTTTTAAATTTTACTATATAATATATACTATAACACCATACATAATGTATTCTTATTTCACTAAACTGTATTAGTGAGTTTTAGTTGCATTCAAAGTTTTTAATCTAACTATAGCTTTCTAGTAGAGATTGCTTTGTTACATAAATTTACTGAAATTTTCCATTTGACTGGAGAGGAGGATTAACCATGGTATTTTCCCAGAAAGGTAAACGGGTTAAGAGATAGAAGTGTTCCTTTCTCTGAATCACAGCACAAGAAGTCAGCCTGGAGCCGATAGTATCATCGTTGTATCCACAAGGTGACTTTGGTAGATAAGGATGCTAGAGGTGGATGCCTCTTCTTTTAGGCAGAATGTATGTGATAAGAAATAATTTTTATATCTGCAAGTCATTGGCATGAGTGAGTTTAACAGATGAGACTCAGAGACCCTGAGGAACAGGTGACACCAAGTTGACTGTAAAGAAATCTGGAGGCACTTGAGTCAATAGCAAGATGGCACTGTTGTAAATAGATTTTTTTAAATTCCAGCAGTAATAAGAATGTAATTGCTTTTTCTCCATAGCTGAGAGGACCAGTCCCAATTCTCTACAGTATTTTCTGTGGATACTTACCATTTGCTACTGCTAATAATACAAGTTAGGAAAATAAATGTTTTATTCTCTTGGAAAACCAGGTACAAAGATTAGCACTGGAATACTGGTCCATTTTTAATTGTGACAGTCAATTGAGAAAAGCCATTGTGGTGAAAGGCTGAGCCTCGGAATGCCCTCAGCTGTTTCTGTACAGAATGGCATTGAATGGGCAGAGTTTATCATTCATATCAACTTGGCAATGACTGATTGATTAATATAGGCATGGGATCCAACTCTACGCTGACCAGCAGCCTACTGGTGAAAAGTTGCCCTAAATGGAATGTTGGTGATCAACTACACAAATCTTATTTTTTGTCTCAGAAAATTTTTGCAGAAACAAGAAGTTGAACCACAAGTTGATTTAACACAATAAGGAGAAAGAGGTGTGCCAGAAGCTATGAGTAAGCAAAAACCACAAGTGGACAACGCTCAGAGAAAAAAGTTAATTCCAGAATGAGCAGGGGAGCAGAGGTGTGGAGCATTATGGGATCCCTTTAAGACTGAAACCCTACAGTGGGGATCGGCAGACCCTGAGTCTTGAGAAGCAACATGATATACAGGTCACTAGAAATGATGGACCATGAAAAGGTTCTATGTCTGGTTACTGATTTCCACTTCCTGAGCCAGGCTTCGGTCTCTTTGAAACTGAATGTTAGCATTCCCTACAAATTCATATATACATTAGGAAAGAGAGAGAGAGAGGTTTCCCAGGTGGGTTAGTGGTAAAAGACCCCACCTCCCAATGAAGGAGATGCAGGTTCAATTCCTGGTTCAGGAATATCCTCTGGAGAAAAACATGGCAACCCACTCCACTACTTTGGGAAATCCCATGGACCAAGGAGCCTGGTGGGCTCCAGTCCATGGGGTAGGAAAGAGACAGGACTGAGCAACTAAACTATGTCTTTTTTCTGTCTTATCTTTTCAAATGTAACTATGTGTACAAAGTGTTTGATGAAGAACTAATGAGTTAGTTAAAAGGGAAACAAGAGGAGAAAGAGATTTCACCCATGAAAGAGGACAGCCTAACCCATGATCAGTTCATTGTACCACTGTTTGGATCTGAGAATTTTAAACCGCTTGTGCCATATTCCATAAAGTCCATAATAAGATTCAACAACATCTTTAGTTATAATAAGGAGTAACTAGCTTTCAGAGTATAGAGATTCGGTGGTTTTATTTTTGCTTTGCAAATGCAGGCAGATCTGCTATGCTGACCCTTTGTATTAAAGGTAACATGGACCGCCCAGAAAATCATTCTGTGGAAATAAGACAGAGCTCCTGGGGATCGGACATGTTGCCCTCCCTTCCCAGAACTGGAAGTGCCTGGATGCTCTTGACAGAATGCCCCACTACATGCCAAATAAGTGTCATAATTTCATTTTCTTGAAAATATTTTACCAGTCATAACTAGAACAAAATTGACCTTACAAAAACCTGAACTCATGGTTGAAACTGAACAGTTGTGTATTATTTTTATCCAAAAGTAAAATGGTAATGGGTTGTGTGGGGTTTTCTGCAGACTAAGATGAAATGGTCACCCCTTCCAACACATACAAATTAATGCCCTAAATTGTTACATATGTAAACATTAATAAGCAATTTAGCAAATACTGAACTCTGCATTTTTCTAACACAGACTTTCATCCTTGCCCTAAAGATAAACAACTGGGGGAAGGCTACGGTTTTTCCTGTGGTCATGTATGGATGCGAGAGTTAGATTGTGAAGAAAACTGAGCACCGAAGAATTGATGCTTTTGAACTGTGCTGTTGGAGAAGACTCTTGAGAGTTCCTTGGACTTCAAGAAGATCCAACCAGTCCATTCTGAAGGAGATCAGCCCTGGGATTTCTTTGGAAGGAATGATGCCGAAGCTGAAACTCTAGTACTTTGGCCACCTCATGTGAAGAGTTGACTCATTGGAAAAGACTCTGATGCTGGGAGGGATTGGGGGCAGGAGGAAAAGGGGATGACAGAGGATGAGATAGCTGGATGGCATCACTGACTCAATGGACGTGAGTTTGAGTGAACTCCAGGAGATGGTGATGGACAGGGAGGCCTGGCGTGCTGCAATTCATGGGGTTGCAAAGAGTTGGACACGACTGAGCGACTGAACTGAACTGAAGCTTAATAATTATTCAAACTTGTCATCCATAAGTCATGACTAATAAAACATTTCTAATTATTCATCAGTGGAATAACTAACTTACACATTTATTATAATAGAAGATCCACCATTTTCCAATCTTCTACAGAAGATTCCTTTGTTTAAAGAATGACACTGTTTTCTTCTCATCATATTCCCCAGCAGATTGCATGTAGAATGAGGATATCAATTATTGTAGAGTCGAAAAAAGGAAGAATAAATTGCTCTAAAATTAGTATTCTACCCTTCAAATAGCTTCTCTAATAGCTCAGTTGGTAAAGAATCCGTCTGCAACGCAGGAGACCTGGATTCGATTCCTGGGTCAGGAAGATCCCCTGGAGAAGCAAATGGCAACCCACTTTAGTATTCTTGCCTGGATAACCCCATAGACAGAGGAGCCTGGTGGGCTATAGTCCATGAGGTCACAAAGAGTTGCACATGACTTAGCAACTAAACCACCAGCCACCACCACCACCCTCCAAACACGATATCACCTCTTAGTGATTGCTCCCTTCATCAAAGCGAGAACAGAAGCCTGTGTAATGCTTGTCATTTAGTTGCTAAGTCATGTCTGACTCTTTTGTAACCCCATGGACTGTAGCCCACCAGCTTCCTCTGTTCATGGTATTTCCCAGGCAAGAATACTAGAGTGGGTTGCCATTTCTGTCTCCAGTGTGTAACACACTACTTCATTAATCCATGTAGAGAGAACCCAGAAAAAGCCCTAGATCACAGAACTATCAGAAGGAGATTATACATGTCCAGCAATAACTTAAAAGGGTTCTGTTTTAGAAATAGCTTTCTTTTGCTCGTGGTAAGAAGGTACTGATGTATGACTTTGGATAGTTAAACATCACAGATTTCCGGAGAGATTTGCAACGCAATGATTAGAAAACAGTACTTATGAGACTAACATGCAGGGAGAATTTTATTGTGTCTCCATTTCTATACTACCTAAAAAGGGGGACCTATGAAGTAAGTGCACGGGTGTTTTTATGACTGTGTGAGAAAGAAAGAGACAGTGCATGTATGCATGTATAGGCATAAATCTATGAACTCTTCCAGAAATACACTAGAAGTCCATGCTCTTTTGAGGTTACTAAGATATCATACTCAAGAAAATCATAATATTCATTTATATCTGAACAGCTTTTAGAACACACTAAGGCACATTATTTCATGAAACTCTCTGAATAGTCCTGGGAAGTTTAGGAAAGAAATTTAAAATTTACGGAGTTCACTGAGGCTTGCACATAGTGATGCAAGATCAAAGAGTCTGACCTCAAACCCAGGGCTTCTAAAACCTAGGTCAGCAGCCATTTCACTAGACCTAGGGGCCCCCTGAAGATGGGTGTGGTCTGAAATGTAGCTGAGCAACCAGTAGGTCCTCTACCCTAAAGCCACATGTAGTGTGGGGTCTCCCACACACCAGGGGGCGCTACCACACACTGTCTTGGAAACACTGGCCCCCTAGATTCATCATACCTAATATCCCCAGTGCAAGGCCACTGGTCATCAATTTCTCCTCTTAGTCCCACTCTCTTCAATCTCTCTGCATTCCCTTCTCTGACCTTCACTTTTCCTTCTTTCTCTCCACTAGGCCCCAGAAACTGTTTCATGTCAAACAAGCTTTGCTACATCCTCAAATGCTTTCTAATGACCTCTCCTGCATCCTTACTTAACTCATGCCTGGTTCTCCACGAAGGACATCACTTCGCCTAAAATCTTTAAAAAGAAGAATGAATATTTGTGAATTCTGTCTTGAGATAGAGTGTGTTCACTGATATCACTATTACATAAACAAAATAAAAGTTATACTATAAGTTCATGCAACACGATCTTACATGATCTTAGGATGCTAGGTTGAGCAGAAATTAACATTTTAATTTCACATGTAAGAAAACTGAGACTCACAGAGACAGCATAATTCAAGTAAGGCTCAACAGCAGTTAATGGCAGAAGGCATCTCCTCTGACCTCTATCTTTCTGTTACTTCTCCTTAATGATAATGATACTGTTTTTCTGTTCTCATTATCCCCATTCTTAGTAGCAGAGTTAAGCAATCTGTCTATGATCATTATCAATGTATTTCAATTTTCATTCATTCCAAATCTATTTATCAACAAGCATTTAATTAGCTAATTTTAAAAAATCTAGCTGCCTTTTATTAGGCAACAGACAAAAGGTCTACATTTTTTAACATGGCCAAATTATAAATGATTTAGGCTTTGTGGGCCATGAGGTATCACAAATACTCTACTCTTAAAAAAGTGCAAAAGCAGTCAAAGACACTATGTAAATGAATGGGCATGGCTGTGTCTCAATGAAACTTTATTTACAAAAACAAGTGAGAGGCTAGATTTGGTCAATAGACCATAGTCTGCCAACTGCTGCAACAGAATGTTGTAAAAGGATCGAAGTGGAAAACGAGACCATGCAAAGGGTAGAAGATAAGTTTGGAAGAGACTCCAGGTCCTGCCAGGCTAGTTCAAAGCAAGCTACCAGCAGATGGGGAATGATACCAAACTGACTAAATGTCCACATAGGTAGAGAGGAAAGACAGAAAGCTTTGGTCTCAAATCAGTATAGCAGGGGCGTCTTTATTACATCAAAGTGTAAGGAAATGCATATTAATGCTGATCGATTACCTCCTAAATGCCAGATACTGTTTCAAGCATTTAAAGGATAATTTAATTTTATTCTTATAGCAACCTAGTAAAGACAGCATTGTAATCCTTATTTCATATATGAGAAGTAAAGGCTCAGAGAAATCAACCATTTTGACAAAACTAAAAATTGGCAGAACCAAGATTTAAATTCAGTTCCCTTGTGGATCAGCTGGTAAAAAATCCGCCTTCAGTGTGGGAGACCTGGATTAGATTCCTGGGTTGGGAAGATCCCCTGGAGAAGGGAAAGGCTACCACTCCAGTATTCTGGCCTGGAGAATTCCATGGACTGTGTAGTCCATGGGTCGCAGAGTTGGACACAACTGAGTGCCATTCACTCACTCACTTTCTTAGCTATCCAAAATTAGGTCCCTTCTGTGATCAAAAAGGGCTTCCCAGGTGACTAGTTGTAAAGAATCCACCTGCCAGTGCAGGAGACGTGGTTTCAATAACCGGATTGAGAAGATTCCTTGCAGAAGGAAATAGCAACCCACTCCAGTATTCTTGCCTGGGAAATCCCCCCGACAAAGGGAGCTGGCGGCTATAGTCCATGAGGTCACAAAAAAGCTGGACACTAAGACTTCGTGTTTGAACAACAACATCATGATCAACAAAAATCTAAAACCCCTATCATGACCATGGGAATCATCCACCTGAGGCTTCTACCAGAGTGTGTCATCTGGTATTAAAGATCTCATTTTAAAATGTGCTCTTTTCTTTTCCATGTATGCACCCCCAGCAAAGGGTATATGCAAATATGTTAATATGGAAGTAAATTAGGCATCATCAAAGCTCATGAACTTTCTTTGGTTCTGCTGATTGTCACCAGAGGAATAAAGTAGGCATATAATTGATTCAGTCTTACTAATTTTATTTTCTTCAACCATATCTGGAATATAATTGTCAGATGTGGGAGCCAATGTCTCTCTACAAATAGTAACGGTGAGTGATAAAATTCTTGCTGTGTATAGAAAAGTGTGACCTCCAATTATATAACAATGCTCTTCCAAAATCTGGGCATACAATTATTTGAGACAAATCACATTTAAGTATAATAGGGAAGGGGCTTCTTCCAGGGATTGGCTTTTTTTTTTAAAATTGTAGAATTTTTAAAAAGTTTAATGCACAAAAATGGCTCAGCTGGTAAAGAATCTGTCTGCAATGCAGAAGACCCGGGTTTGATTCCTGGGTTGAGAAGATCCCCTGGAGAAAGAAATGGCAACCTGCTCCAGTATTCTTCCCTAGAGAATTCCATGGACAGAGAAGCGTGGGGGGCTACAGTCCATGGGATTGCAAGAGTTGGACATGACTTAGCGACTAAACCACCACCAATGCACAAACACCTTTGAATCATATTAATTACCATCCTTTAATTTGCTTGTCTTATTAGAAATTAGAATTTGTCTATACCAAGACTTCTCAAAACAAGGTTTATTTAAAAACCAGTATGTTTAAATAAAAATACACTGGAGAGATATAAACCTACTAATAAAACTTAATAGGATTATTTTTACTTGTTTATAGGAAATTTTTAACTTTGAAGAATATGCAGAAAGAAATAAAGTAAAAATTGTAAATAAGTGTTTAGAAAAGACCTAGTCAAAATTGTATTTTTTGCCTTGTGTCGTGACAACTAGGTCAGCCCATAATTGTCTGGATATTATTGAAAGTTGGCATAATAATATCCTGCATTTCCATCTGATGACAAGACATTGACATAAGACAATCCACCAAGGCTGTAAAAACTATTAATTGAAAAGAGCAGGGGATATTTATCTTGTTAGTTTCAGATTCATTTACTGTTCTTTGAACAAGTGTGCAGATATTTGATAACTGCAAAATTTACTTTCTATTGAGTTCAAATGATACATTGCTATCTAAATGATAATCAAAATTCCTTGATGGTATTAATAAACTTTTAAAAATATAATTGTTGATTATTGATCCCATGCCAAAAATCTGTCACCGGTATATAAATTAGCATGAACATATGCTGATGCATAATTCACCATTTGCAACAGAGCTTTGTTAAAAAATTGATGAAAATTCATGAAAGAACCTTTCTAGATTAAGTTGCTCAATAAGCAAGTAACCAGAGGTATTCACAATTCAGAGTTAAAACAGCTTTTGAAAGGAGTTTTTGTGCATTTTGTAGGACATGTATAAGACACTTTGAATCTAGATAAACGATTTTATTAATTACCTTGAAACACAGTTGACTAAATTTAGCTACTTAATGGGAAGGAATCGAGAGATCATCTAGTCCATGTTGTCCATGGACCACCTGCATCTTTAATGAAGATTAAAAATCATCTTCATCCTAGTCTGTTCCCAGACTTCCAGAATCAAGACATCAGATGAGAAGAGTGGAAATCTACACCCTCCCCCAAGTTACTCAGATGCTTCTCATGTATATATTATAAAGTTGAAGTTTAACCATGCAGAATCGGTAAATGAGAAACTGAGGTTTACTCAAGATCACCTAAAAACCAGTATGGGATCTGAGACTAAAATCCATTACTTCTCACTCTTAATCCAGTGTTCTTACTCCACATTTCTGAAAACCCAAAGTAAATAACTGAGAACAAATGATCAGTCTGTACTACCGCCATGAGAATAAACAGTTGCTGGCCGTGGCTAACACATGCTTATGATGGGCCAGGTCCTACTTTCAGAAGTGAAATATATTAACTTATTCAATCCTCACATCAAATCTCTGATATAGGTCCTGCTATAATCTTCAATTTATAAATAAAGAAACTATGATACAAAAAGGCCAAGTAATTCACCCTCATAGTTGTGGGAATACTTTCACATATGGGATTCAACAAGGAATATCAATTTAACTACTTCATCTTGGCTATTTACTTAGCAGAAGAAAGCACTAATACTTTCTTGAGGTGGACCAGTATAACATACCCTATAAAAATTTACCTTCAGAAGACTGATGCTCTGGAAAAACAAATTCCTCTTTTAAATTTAATGAATATACTTAATTTAATGACTATTAATCTAGCTACCAGACATTTATACCTGAGTATAGCAATTTTTTTCCCAATTAGACTCCTGTCTTCTAAAGGGTGAGTGAAATCACATGCAATGATAAAGTGGCAACTGAGATGGATGTGGTTTAGAATTTCCAGATTTAATCAATACAAATTTGAGGTGATCAGTCAAATTCAAATTTCAGACAAATTACAAATTATTTTATCATGCACGTTCCAAATATTATATTGTAGTATTTCCTGATACTAAAATTATTTATTATTTATCCAAATTTAGCTGAGCGTCTTGTATTTTATTTGGCAATCTCAACTGGTAGAAAGTAAAAGAGAGGGCTTTTGAAGAGGCTTTGGTCAGATTTAGGTGGGTGCTTTACTAGGGAATTGGGTGTAACCCTTGGGCAATACATAGGCATTGCACCTAGGAAATTAGAGAGCTCAGGAGATCTCTCTTTACTTGCTGTATTGTTTAAAGTTGGTGTTTCCATCACAACCATGGCATCTAGACCTAGGCAAAGACCTGTGAACATTTATAAACAAAATAAAAATAACATCATAGAACAGGGTATACTCAGTCATTTCAGCTGTGTCTGACTCTTGCAACCCTATGGACTGTAGCCCACGAGACTCCTCTATCCATGGAATTCTCCAGGCAAGAATGCTGAAGTGGATTGCCATGCCCTTCCTGACCCAGGGATCGAACCTGTGTCCCCCGCATTGCAGGCAGATTATTTACCACTGAGCCACCAGGGAAGCCCTGTAGAAATGGTCGGACTATGCAAATGCTGATATTGCTGAGTAATTTCCTCTTAACCATGTAGCTATCCCTAGGAATCTCAACACTGTATCACAGTCTTGAGTACTGTTTATAATTCTTCAGCCATTTCATTATAGTTCTCTTAGTTTCCCAACAAACTGATCAGCTCTTTAAAAATTTGGAAATTTGTACTTTACTGGTCTTCACAAAGTAAGCTTGCTGAGAATATGTACTCAATCAGATTGAGGACAGGAATGTCTTTTTTAGGTTTGACAGTTTTTGCTTAAATTTTTCATTTATTCATTAATTCCTCTAACTAATATTTATTGAGGACCACCTCAATTCTGCAATTTGCTGCCCCTGGGAAAGCAACATAAGGAGGAGGAATCGGAGCTGAGTGCTAACCCATGTGAAGTTTTATGTCATCTCTACTTAAAATATAAAATGGTGGTTTATTAATAAACAATCCATGGAACAAACTGCTCACCTTTTCCAGTTTTGAAATCATGGTAACTTCCCTAGAGTTTAGTTTTAAAATCATTGTCACTTCCTTAAAATTAACCCAGAATCCAGTATACTTTCCTTCCCCAAGCTAACACACAGTTTATATTATGAATGTATATTGACCACAAAATATACATTTTGTGTATATTTTAAGTCTCAAATAAAAATACTTATAAATCAAGTATGCTTTTAAATTTTATAACAAACTTGAGCTTCACATTCTGAATGTACACATGCAAAGTAAGTAATTTAACAAGGAGACTGTCTTCTAGACAAAACCAAGTACCTCAAGAACTCTTGGTCTGAAATATACTAGCAATTAAAAGAGAAAAAATACAGTATTTATTCTTAAACAGTCCCTTTTATGTGGATACATAAACAGAACCATAAATTCACTTGTAAGATAAAACAATAGAAATTTTTAAAACTGCATTTAAGGCTAAATAGTTTGTTCACAGATTTTAACCACGGCAATGCAAGTCTTATACATGAAAACAATATGAACTAAAGTAATAGCAATACATTGTAAGACACTTTAACAAGGAAGTTATAAAATGAAAAAGTATTTTGATTGCCTAACCCTAAAAAATTACTAGGAAATTCTAAATGAAAGAAACCACTGCCTATAGTCCAAAAAAAAAAAAAAAATCATAGAAATAGAATAAAAAGTATTTTGAACCAAACCTGTAAGACTACAATGATAACAGGAGCAAAATCATACATAAAAGGAACTGGATTGGCCAGCAAGCTACTTCCCCAAATCAGGGGAGATGTGAGGGTTTCATAAAATCTCGCCAACCCACACCTTTCTTCTCCAGGGGCATTAGCCACCAACTCAGAAATCTCTAGCAAACTCTACTGTAAGTATTACTCCATTTAGTCACTTTCTCTGGTTTCCATAAAGCCACCGTTGAAATGCTCATATGTTACTTGAGAAGTTTCTGCTGGCAGAATGGGCTAGGAGGAGGAGGAAATGTTTTTGTTTTTGTTTTTATTTTATTTTTTTATTGTATTTATTTTTACTTTATTTTACTTTACAATACTCTATTGGCTTTGCCATACATCGACATGAATCCACTACAGGTGTACACGAGCTCTTTTGAAGTAAATGTACATAGATTTATTGGCTATAGTAGCCACCACACATGCTGAAGGGTAGAGTAGGTGGGTCCCTGAAGTGACCAGTCATGGACAACCTCTTGATGATTCAGAAGTCACCTCTCAGGCCTTAGTGCTTAGAGGAGGGTCACAGAGCTATGATTGCAGAAGGTGGCACTGGGGGTTATGCTTTGAAAGGCCTGGGACCTGACCAGCTTGGGGGCACTCACCTGGGAAGGACCCCGTAGGTAACCAGTGCTTAGGTAGGCTTTGGATGAAGTCAGAACTAAGACCAGTCAACACAGCTTGCAGCCTGGCCAACTCCTCTGCCTCTGCGATTATTCTGTTTTCGTTTTGAACCCCTTGGCACTCAATCAGTAACCTTTATGACTGATACACATGTAACAGGAGGAAGAGATGAGAAGGTGTTTTCCTTCCCAACCTCCCACCCAGCTCTCCTGTCATCTCTTTGTTCAGACACTTCTGTCCATCACGGTTCACTGAAAGTTCTTCATATTCAAGCAATTTCCACTCAATCGTTAGGCAACCCCAATGGAATGGCAATTAGCCAGATGTCAGCTCTCCCATTACCTCCAGCCTCAGTTCTACATTATTCCATCAGGCTTGATCACAGCCAAGGTGCAACCCATCAGGGCTCCTCTCGATAAACTTGCAGTGAACCTGAAGTAAAGCCAAAAGACTCATCACAAAGAAGGAGATGTAACCGAACCCTCGCTCTTCCTTTTTCTTAGGACTTTGCTTTGTCTGTTCCTACATGCCCCCACCCCATTCCATGCCCTGAATCTCACTAACAACTGACTCAGACATCCTAGCAGGAAAGCCTAGTGGAAATGATTAAACTATTGAATGTGTCTTTTAAGATACAGTATCTGTTATTCTCCTGTATCAGCAAAACCCGCACATAAACATCCAATCCCCGGAGCTCTGACTCCTGCCATCAATATCTTTTTGACAAATTAATACAAATAAAAATATGCTCACGACACTGGGGTTCACATTTAACAAAGAAGCTTGTCCCTTAGGGCATGCCAGGCCTCACTTCAAGAGCAAAACCCAGGCTCAAGAAGCAGAAACCTGGGAAAACCACAGCTTGAGTTTCAGAAAGTCACTGGCTAACAACACAAGATCGGCTCCCAATCTGGCAAAAACAGTCTTGAGCTCTCCCACACAAGAGCATTGTTCAAAGGCATGTGGAGCTAATAAACAGGAAACTTGCCATTCAGAAAGATCTAATCATCCATGGAGGAAACCTTTCCACATATTTTCATCTGTTACCAAAAAACATAATTAGCGAAATGGGTTTCCATCTACCAACAGAACTGTTTTGACTCAGGGGGCAAGGTTAGAATTCCCTGTGACCCTTCATTCAGGGTCACAAACTAATCAGTACCTCAAATGCTGAGACAGGTGATTAATCTGCCTGAGAGAAGGTGAGGCAGGAAGGAACTGGGAGGAACTGGGAGCTACTGGGCAGGGGCAGGTAGATATTTTCTTGAAAGCAGCTACAACAGAAATACACTGTAGGGATCCGAAAATTGTTTTTCTCTCCCTTAGCTTTGTTGTCAAACATTTTCAGTTTATGAGTAAGGAATGTTTTTAATAATTGCCAGAACTGTACATTTTGCAGGCATGCACAGACACACAAAAGCAAAAGAAAAAAAATGAGATTTTATATATACATATAAATTCATCCAAGGAGAAACACACACACACACATTTCTCATGCTGTGCTCTATTCACCTGCATTCAGTTGCATCTCTTATATTCACACCTTTTTCTGAGACTAGAGAAATTTAGTTTTGTTTCTTTTTTTTAATAAAGCTGTTATGAATGTTTGTGTACAGAGTTTTGTGGGAACACACATTTTCACTTCTCTAGGATTAATGCCCAAGAGTATAATTGTTGGGTCACCTAGTAGACACATATTAGTCAAACTGTTTTCCAGGGTGGCTGTACCATTTTACATTTCTACTCACAATGTATGAGTGACCCAAATTCTCCATCCTTTTAGCTTTGTCACTAATATCTATTTTAACCATTCAGACAGGTGTGTAGTCTTGTGATTTTAATTTGTATTTCCCTAATGTCTAATAATGTTGAAACATCTCATGTGCTTATTTGCCATCTGTATATTCTCTTTGGTGGAATTTCTATTTCTGTTTTTCTAATTTAACTTATTTTTTAATATAAATTTATTTATTTTAAGTGGAGGTTAATTACTTTACAATATTATATTGGTTTTGCCATACATCAACATGAATCTGCCACAGGTATACACGTGTTCCCCATCCTGAAGGATATACTAAGGAAGGAGGATTCCAAGGGGATTCTTATGTGCCCCCTCCTTTCAAATGGAGAATCTAAAAGCAAACTGCACCAGGAGTAATGGATTATTGCTCCTCCACAAAGCTGCTTAACCCAAGCCACTGATATTTCCATTCCATGCCAAAATGACATTTCTCTTGCCTGGAGAGCACTACCCTTCCTTATAAGACAGCTCTCTCAGTTCAGACTCTGGGTTCCATCTTTCACCTGGGAAGCAGGCCCTGTCCACTCCCAGGACACAGGAATGCTATGATCTGTGATACCACAGGCCCAGAGGGTAGACACTATGCCCCCAAGCTCTCTCAGGCTCCTGCACTCCTAGCCCATGGACACAAACCATGAGGATGGTCAATCATTATCTGGATTGCTTTCTACAGACGGCTTTTTATTTCTGGGACCATTATTATT
Source organism: Neotragus pygmaeus (assembly GCA_006410875.1). Lineage (NCBI taxonomy): Eukaryota > Metazoa > Chordata > Mammalia > Artiodactyla > Bovidae > Neotragus > Neotragus pygmaeus. The sequence continues at coordinate 176,396 of SJYV01017206.1, read as the reverse complement.
ATTTTTTTTTTTTTTTCTGAAGAATCAAGAATGTTTTAGGGCAATGAGCATCATACTTGAAGGAAAAGCAAAATCACAGTCTGGAATGAGAACAAAAGGCGGGGAATACAAGACTGCCCACAGTCTCACTGGTCATAAAAACTAACAAGGGAAGAAAAAAGGTTCAACAACAACACACGATGGTTTAGTTCAGTTTGGTTACTCAATCGTGTCCAACTCTTTATGACCCCATGAACTGCAGCCAGGCCTCCTTGTCCATCACCAATTCCCGGAGTCCACCCAAACCCATATCCATTGAGTGNTAACAAGGGAAGAAAAAAGGTTCAACAACAACACACGATGGTTTAGTTCAGTTTGGTTACTCAATCGTGTCCAACTCTTTATGACCCCATGAACTGCAGCCAGGCCTCCTTGTCCATCACCAATTCCCGGAGTCCACCCAAACCCATATCCATTGAGTGGGTGATGCCATCCAATCATCTCATCCTCTGTCATCCCCTTCTCCTCCTGCCCCCAATCCCTCCCAGCATCAGGGTCTTTTCTCGTGAGTCAGCTCTTCGCATCAGGTGGCCAAAGTATTGGAGTTTCAGCTTCAACATCAGTCCCTCCAATAAACATTCAGGACTGATTTCTTTAGGATGAACTGGTTGGATCTCCTTGTAGTCCAAAGGACTCTCAAGAGTCTTCTCCAACCCCACAGATCAAAAGCATCAATTCTTGGTGCTCAGCTTTCTTTATAGCCCAACTCTCACAACCATACATGACCATTGGAAAAACCATCGCTTTGACTAGATGGACCTTTGTTGACAAAGTAATGTCTCTGCTTTTTAATATGCTGTCTAGGTTGGTCNTTTGCCCAATTTCTAACTGATTATTTCATTGTGTTAATTTTGAGTTTCTTCTGTTCCAAATTATCTTTTTAAAAGATACGGCTTGAAAATATTTTCTCGCGTTCTGTAGTTTGTCTTTTCAAACTCTTCACAGGGCCTTAAATAGAGGAAAAGCTTTCAATTTTGAAGCAATCAAATGTCTCAGGTTTTTTTCCCTTTTATAAAGTATTCTTTTAGTGTTTAAGAAGCCTTTGCCTATTTTTAGATCCTAGAGATTTTATATTTTAAACATTTTTTTAGTTTGATAATTTATACATAAGTGTACAATCTATTTTGAGTCTATTTTTGTATAAGATGTAAAATTTANCTTTTATAAAGTATTCTTTTAGTGTTTAAGAAGCCTTTGCCTATTTTTAGATCCTAGAGATTTTATATTTTAAACATTTTTTTAGTTTGATAATTTATACATAAGTGTACAATCTATTTTGAGTCTATTTTTGTATAAGATGTAAAATTTAGCTGGGCTTCCCTGGTAACTCAGATAGAAAAGACTCTGCCTGAGATATAAGAGACCAGGTTTGGATCCCTGGGTTGGGAAGATCCCCTGGAGGATGGGGGGATGGCTACCCCCTCCAGTATTCTTGCCTGGGAAATCCCATGGACAGAGGAGCCTGGAGGGCTACAGTCCACAGGGTTCCAAAGAGTTGAACACAACTGAGCAACTAAATAACAAATAACAAATTCTTCTTACCCCCTCCAGAGATGTATAACTCCTCCAGCACCATTAGTTATAAAGGCTGTATTCTGCCCACTGAAATGGTTTTGCACCTTTTTGTCAAGAATTGAGTGTATGTGTGTGTGTGTGTGCTGGGTTGCTTCAGTCATGTCCGATTTCTGTATAAGTTTATTTCTGGGTCTTCTATCCTGTTTCATTAGTCTGTCTGTCCTTCTGCAAAAATCACACTGTTTCGACTATTTTTGTGTGTTACTTCATGAGAGGTATTCGTCTTCGATTTCCTCTTTTTTACTTCCCTGTATTTGTTTGATGCGGGTTTCAGGGCAACCCTGGTTTTATACAGTGAGTTGCACAATGGAAGTGTTCGCTTTTTGTTTTGTTTTCTGACAAAGATTCAGTATTTGCTGTAAGTTTTTATAATATATGAGCACATGGAAAATAAAGAGTCACAGACTGCAGTTTATGTTCAAGCATCTTCACAGGTGGGGCTTCGGGTCCCTAAAGTTTCGCCTCTAGATATAGCAACATTCCTGCCTGCTGTGCTGTGCTTAGTCGCGCAGTCGTGTCCAACTCTCTGTCACCCCGTGGACTCTAGCCCACCAGGCTCCTCTGCCCATGAGGATTCTCCAGGCGAGAATACTGGAGTGGTTTGACATGCCCTCCTCAACATTTCTACTTATTTTTGATTACATGACTTATTTGGTTTAGCTTTATTCTTCTTACATTCCATTTGAATGATAATGAACCAATTACATTTGTATTTCTCTTCTCATGCCATGAAAATCCGAGAAACATATGGAAAATTATACTGAGTTGATAGCATACTCATTTAATAATAAGACACACAGACTTTAAAAAGGTACACAACTCACATTTTAATAAAACAATCAATAGCCTCATGCATAAGAATAAAACAAATCATATTTCCAAGTCTGTAAACTAGTGGTTTTCAAAGGGTAACAATTTTCATCTTCCACAGGGGACACAGGGCAATGTCTAGAGACAATTTTTGGTTGTCACAACACAGAGCTGTATATTCTGCTGGCATTTAGTGGGTAGATGCTTGGGATGCTGTTACACATCTTAAAATGCACAAAACATTACTCTGTAAGAAAGCATCATATGGCCCCAAATATCAGTAATGCTGAGACTGAAAAACCCGGCTGCAAGCAATCCTTAATCTCACAAAATCCCAAGATATGACTTCAAATATATAAACAGAGAGAGATACGAAGTTGTGTTTTTTGAATTACAGATTTATACACATGTAGATGTGTATATTTGGGCACACACATAAATTTACTGATGAGAAGTCGAAAGCCTATATTTTTGGAAAGAGAGTTCTACTCTGAGGAAATTTGATTCAAGAGATTAAAAAAATGTTTTAAAGTCTGAACTATCTCATGGAAGTCAGCAGTTATTCTGAGAAACCCAGAAAGACATACAGCAATAGGAACAAGTAACCACCACAGATTTTAAGGCAAAACATTGTGAGGAAAAAAAAAATAAAACTATATGTGTCCTTTAGGTTAACTTCTGCCTTCCTGACCTCTCCCGTGTTGCTTTCCTGTTAAGTAAAATGAAAGAACATCAAGGGACTTCCACTGAACATCTGTAGAACTGAGAAGCTGATAGGGAGTGGAGGAGCAGGGAGCCCCATGAACTGACCTTGAGTCCAGCAACCACAGCATCACAGAGCACGGAGAAAGAAGTCCTAGTTTCAGAGCCAGAGGTCCCTGACTTGAGTTTTGACTCTCTCATTAATTGCTGATCATGTTCTTGATCCATGAAACAAATTTTGTTATAAAATTTAACTTTAAATCATATTTACTTTCTAGTGGAGAAATATTCATCTCATAGGTTTAACTGGAAAATAAAAAAAAATCATAATATAATGGCACGGTGCTTAATATAAGCCCCAGGAACAATTAGAAAAACTTTACACAGTTATGAATTCATACATGCCCTTGAGGTAGATATTACTATTAACTCCACTTGAAGTAGGAGGAAACTGAATCACAGGGAGATCATTTTAAGTCCAAGATCTTGCTGCTAATAAAGTGACAGAGCCAGGATGAAAACCCATAAAGATGTGTTGCAGGATCTAGGAAACCACATTCCCAAACACACAAGAAGATATCAGTATGATGAACATCCCTAGAGGGGGAAAAAAAAAAAAATCGAACCTTCCATTATCCCTTTCTTTCCAGGTTACCATCAGGTATTCCTTGGATAACAACAAGAGCTGATCAACTACAATTGACTGATTTTCCTGTTTCCATCTTGTTCTGTCTACATTCTTTCAACCCACAGCAGCAAGAATAGTCAGAGCAGGCNAAAAAAAAAAATCGAACCTTCCATTATCCCTTTCTTTCCAGGTTACCATCAGGTATTCCTTGGATAACAACAAGAGCTGATCAACTACAATTAACTGATTTTCCTGTTTCCATCTTGTTCTGTCTACATTCTTTCAACCCACAGCAGCAAGAATAGTCAGAGCAGGCTACTCTTCTGCCCAACCACTTTTCATTATCTTTAAAAGACCAACAGAAAATTCCTATCAGATCCACAAGGACTTTTCCACTCTATTTTCCATTCTTGGCTCCTTTTCGATTTCTATCTACCCTCTTCATTTCTTCATTCCACTCTGGCTACACAGACTTTCCTGCTATTTCTTGAATGAACCAAAATATTATTTCAGAGTTTTAAGTCTTTTTTCCCCCCTCCTCATTCTGAGAACTCTTGTTTTTCTCTAGGTGCCATACATACATAAAAGAGGTCATCTCTGACCCTCTCATTAAAAAATCATAATAACCACTGTCAGTCTCTACCCTTTTCCACTGCATTACTATTTTTGTAGCATTTGTCATGCTTATTACCTGTATCATTGACTAGAATGGACACTCCAAAAGGACAGGGCTTCTGTCTGTGATATTCATCACTGAATTTACAGTGCCTATAATTTTATCTGGTACATGGTAGGAAATTGATAAATACAACAATAAATTCTGAGTGCATGACACCATTAAAAATAAAAATCCAATACAAAAGCATGAATACTTAATTTTCATTATGTATTCATTTCCTATTTCATTACCATTTAAAAACTGAAAATGTTTTTATCGTGGCCTGAAAACTCATTAAATGAGCAAAGAAAGTACATAACTAGACAAGAAGTTAAAAGTAGGGGTCCAGGGTTTTAAAAAACCCTTCTGGTGATATATAATCACATGATTAGGTGAAAGAGGAAGGAAGCCAGAAAGTAATGGCTAAATCTGTTAGTGGTACTGAGGTGAGACGATTCCACTAGTAAAAAAGTGACATTTCGTGAAGAAGGTCAGGAGAGAACTGGACCACAAGAAGGGCAGGTACAGGTGCACAAGGTTAAGGCTCAGGAACCGAAATAATGAACCAGTGCAACACGTTATAGTCGGGATAGTGAGTTCTAACCCCAAATCTATTACACAGATTGTCATAATGCTGGTCCCCTCAACGAGGTCACCAGATTCAAGATAAAAGTTAAAGAAAGTGAAGTCGCTCAGTTTCTGTCTGACTCTCTGTGACCCCACGGACTGTAGCCTACCAGGTTCCTCCATCCATGGAATTTTCCAGGCAAAAGTACTGGAGTGGGTTGCCATTTCCTTCTCCAGAGAATCTTCCCGACGCTGGGATCAAACCCAGGTCTCCCGCATTGCAGGCAGATGCTTTATCTGAGCCATCAAGGAAGCCAGATTCAAGGTGAACTAAATTAAAAAGAACTAAAACTAAACAAAATGAAAGATTAGTTTTTCATTTATTTTTTTTAAAAAATTATTTATTTTTTTTACTTTATTTTCCTTTGCAATACTCTATTGGCTTTGCCATACATCGACATGAATCCACCACAGGTGTACACGAGCTCCCAATCCTGAATCCCCCTCCCACCTCCCACCCCACAACGTCTCTCTGGATCATCCCCGTGCACCAGCCTCAAGCATCCTGCATCCTGCATCGAACATAGACCGGCGCCTCGTTTCTTACATTTCTCAGTTATTAACTGGGCACATTTCAAGTGCTCAACAACCACATCTGGCCAGTGGCTACTGTCTCACAAAATACAGACCTAAACTGTATCCCTGCTTAAGTAACATGTTTAAGCATTTCATGGTTTACTGTGTAAAGCGGCATCTTATTTGCTAGAAAAGTTTTCATTTCAAACTTCAAGGATAAATCTTCTACACTAGTATTCTATGACTAGGTAAAAATTTCCCCTCTTTATGAATGCTTTCAAAATTTTTTTGATTATATCGCCTCTACATCTTCACATTTCCTGAATACAAATCCTTAATCTTTGAAAGTCAATTTACTTATGAAATTACTTTATATCCCCAATCACTTAAAGGTCTCGGGACATTCTCTAGTCTTTTTCAAACCTTTTATTTGTTTTGGCAATCAAATATGAAAAGAAGATTCTAAGTGTGGCCCAACTTTTCTTAGTATAAAGATATAATCTAAAATTGTATGTCTCTAAAGAAAGAATTATTTTTCTTCCAATAGATCGCACTTTTGAATCTTCTCAGATAATAATAAGGTTTAAGATGGATGTGAGTCTGAGTGAACTCTGAGAGATGGTGATGAATAGGGAGGCCTGGCATGCTGCAATTCATGGGGTCGCAAAGAGTCGGACACGACTGAGCGACTGAACTGAACTGAACTGAAGAGGAGATGTGGGTAGATTAATATTAGTGATTAGATGTGAAAAGATGATTCTATTTTACCTAATACATTTTCAACTACACTAACATAAGAAAATATTAACACAAACTCCTGGTAGGTGAACACTGTCTAAAGAAGAGCAAATACAACAGAAAACCAGGTATCTTTCTTCTCTATCCTAAGAAGGTCAGTTTAAAATACTGACTTAAGTAACAGTGAAACAATTTTTTTTATTTTCCAATGAAAATATTTGATACAAAAAGATACTGGAGGATTCGATAACCTCTAGAACCTCAGCAGACTTTGATCCATGTGAGAGAACAAACATCTACCTGGGGACATAATAGACAAAAGGCATAATTTGGGAACTGGTTTCATTTTTTGCACCCCCTTGCTGTGAACATAAGAGATATAATAATTTATTTCCTATTGCCACTAAGTTGGCAACTGACATGCTAAGTATTGAGTAGAGCAAGAGAAACCACTGTCTCACTAGAAGATTTTTTTACAGGACTAACTACGTACCTCTGATTCTGCATTAGCCATTATACTATTCAATATCTTACCTGTGTGTTTTCTAGACACATGAATGCAAATGCTTAATATGTTCATGGACAAAAGCTTTTTACACCAACCTTCAGGACAATCCTTCCTATACTAAGATATGTACAAGCACCTCATCAGTATATTTGACTCTGAGAAATTTGAAATGATTAGGAAAACAGCATATCAGTGCCATTCACCAAACTTTAATTCATTTGACAGAAAGTAATTAGTTAGGCTGACTGGCTCACTTTAATAGTAATACAAATAAGAGGAAATCAAACAAAACTCAACAGAGAATAAGACTCCTAGGAAAAGATATGTGATTCCTATTAGACTATAAAAGATAAGCATCTTATCTCGAGTCAGCAAACAGCCATGGTGTATTCTTTTTTTTTTTAACTATTTAGTGTCCCTTTTGTATCCTGCAGTATATTATTTCTAGAATGATTCAATAGCTCACTTTTAGAAGTTCTTTTTATGTCCATCTCTTTCTCTTAATCAATGCAATCCATCACCAATTGGAACTCTAAATGCAATTATCTAAAATATCAATATCAATGATATACCTGTAACAACTGTCACTTTAAATTTCCATGTATTTTATAGTATTAATAATCACCCTTCAAAAAACTTTCTGAAATGGAGAAATAATCATATCTACGACCAGCAGTAACAGTTAATGGTTTTATTATTACTAATGCTGAATATCTATGCCTCGGTAAGAAAGTCATCATCTATTTCGAGAGAGAGAGGAGGTTTATAGACTTAAATGCAGATTTTTAAAGAAAAAATAACATAACATTAATCATAGTGACTACCATGGGAGTATTGTAGACAGACACCTTCAGCTTAATAATTTAATATGAGACAATAGATATTGCTTTATTTGTCCTGAGAACCTACAGCCAGAAACTACCACAAAGGCAATGATCATAATGTAAGAGCAAGCATTTTAAGTGCTTTGTAACTTTTATTTATTACTGTAGTCTGCACAGTTAAACCCTACTGTAAGATGAATCACGTTTATTGTAGGTGTGGGTGTTCTACAGGTCAACCTCAAATAGTTAAAAACAATTTAATAGATTATAAATCTTATGCACTAAACAAAGGCTTTTATATTGAAATGTGGACATTACAAAGGCATTCTGTCGTAGTAGGAGATTTCCAAATTTTAGATCTGTTACTTAGTCTTAAAGATATGTTACCTTATCTAGAATTATGCACAACAATATCCATCAAACTATAATTAGAATCAAAATACCTAGTTGCAAAACAAACAGAAGAACAATATCCTTTCTATGGGAATTTGGTATTGCACAGACAATTAAAAAATGATACTACTACGATCACATTAATAAATTCTCACTTTTCTTAACTTTGGAGGGCATCTCTTAAAATGGAAACAAGTGCAAAAACTGTTTCCTCACTACCAAAAGAAGTATTAAAGTGAANCAGACAATTAAAAAATGATACTACTACGATCACATTAATAAATTCTCACTTTTCTTAACTTTGGAGGGCATCTCTTAAAATGGAAACAAGTGCAAAAACTGTTTCCTCACTACCAAAAGAAGTATTAAAGTGAAATCTGCAGATTTTTTATAAATGACCTTTTCAGCAAAACTGATGTATATTAACAACTATTTCAAAAATATCACAGCTATTTTGAATTTTACCTGAAAAAAAAATGACTTTTTGACAGGATCAGATGTACTCAAGAGGGGTGAGTGGTTATTCTTCCAATATCCATTTCATTATTTTGATGATTATAATTTTAAAAGTAAATCTCTTCCAAGACAAATAATGTATTTACCAAACAGACACAATAGAAGTTTTGCCCATCTTTATCTTGCAGCCAGAACTCAATGTTATTATAAATTAAGATAAAGGCAAACTCCACCAGCTTTTCTTAACCATGGCACTAGCTATTTTCTTAATCATGACTCCAGAAGTTAAAAAGTGATTTAAAAATCTAAACTTTCGCTGCTATTCTCTCTATAAAACTTCTTTCACGCTCTTTAGTAAAGATTCAATCTCTTGTTTAAATACACTTTTCTTCTTAAAAGTATATGTATCGGAGAATAAAAGCCTAAGAGAGACAGGAAATGGGTGACTCTTTTACCTTCTGTCTCAGTTTATCTATTAGTGAAACTGTGGAGATAAATCACCTTCCTTAACTCACAGGATTTTCTAAAAATCAAGTTAGATATGAACAGTTTTTAGAGACCACAGACCATTAAATGGGGATATCTTAAGATGAAAATTGTTGAAGAATCAGAACAGAACACTGTTGAAAAATCAGAGACAGAAGTTAGAAACCAGCTTAAATCATAAATCAAGAAATTTTAAGAAATTTAAACTGTTCAAGTTTGCCTCTTATGCAAAGTTAATGTATTCTCCACTCTTTCCTCTACCTTCTCTTTCCCCTGAAGACAGGCAATGTTAAAACTCCCAAGAATTTTTAGTTGTGTCCTGAAAAAAAATTTAGGAATCTATCATTCTGAGCATTTCTGGGATCATTTCAAATACTTTGGAAATATGCAAAAAAAAAATTAGGGCAAATATTCGATAGTTATTTATAAGGTGCCCACGATATATGTCAGGATCGATGTTGCTGCTTTTTCAAGCCTGGAATTGTCAAGACTGCAGTAGATAGCAGGATTTAGTTAGAGAGCTGGAGAAGGAGGCTGCTCTTACCTAAGGCAACAGGGGCCCAGGTGGAAAAATGTAGGAGAATGGGGAGATGCTGAGGGGGAAGGGGCAGGAGGGAGGGTGGTGATGTCCTTTGCATAGAAACCCTTCATGGTTAGGAGATGTCCACTCCTCCCAACTGTTTAGTTCACTTTGCCCCACATCTCCCAACAGACTGAATTCTTGAAACTGAGTCAGCCCAAGCAAGGGCTTAATGGGGGCCAGGGACCCCAAGCAAACCAGAATGACTGTGAGGAAAGACCCCAGTGACTCTGTGCCTCACTTCTGGTTTAATTTGCCTGCTCATTGCCCATTCTGCACAGTCCTCCATGTGCTGGGGGCAGAAGGAGTCACAAAGGGCAAACAGACTGCTTCTTGCTCCCTCTAGGAATTCAGAGTGCGGACGGGGTCCTTCAGTGAAATCCTTGCCCATCGCTGGTTCTCAGGAGCTCCCAGCTATCCAGCCATACCTACCCTCTTTCTCTGTTTCAATCTCTCATTCAGGCTACTAGATTCAAGGGCTCCATGAGGCTCAACATCTAATCAAAGCACACAATTGTAAAATTCTTGGCTTTTATTGGGTGGACAGGAAAAGCTTGGTTCAGACTATAGGGCCGAATATAAGAAGAATAAATGATCCAGGTTGCCAGCAGCCACCACCATGTCCACCCTGCCCCTGTGTACAGCAGGCAAAGATCCTCTGAACTAGAGGTGGGTGGGCAGGGAAAGAGTCCAAAAGAGGAGAACAAGAAATTAGATCTCTGAGACTGAGGGGGTGGCAGGATCACAGGGGCAAAGACTCTCCATTTACATGTAGGAATCTGAGAGTAGAGGGTGTTTTATGCGGCTTCCCACCTGAATCATTCACATTAAAAAGCTCCCCATACCCCATAGCATAGAAGGGCTCAGTGGAGTGACCTGTCAAGAATGTCTAGGCAGATCGATCTAACACAGCTTCCACAAGAAACCTGAATACACCACAGTGCTCAGGAAAGCAGCCAAATACATTCCTCCAGTGCTGCAAGGGACATCAACGAGACATCAGGCATGGGGGAACCAAGAGGGTCCTCCTGATTAACATGGGGGACCTGCGGTTGAAAGAAGCGTGGGTGGGGTGGCTAAGTTCAGATGAGCACATAGTCACCGTAGGCATCAGCAGGGAGGATGAGAGAAGCCAAGAGCAGATGGAGAGCAGGTAGAGACTTCCCTTTTAAAGCTCCACTGGGATAGGAAATAAACTGAACTCAGATCCTTGGACTCCAAGGACAAGCATATGCTTTTCTAATATATATTGATGCCTGCTTCTGCTCTCGTGGATGTTTGAATCCAGAGGTGACTGAGGTTTAGCACAACAAAGACACTTTGCTTAGCCTACTTTTCAAGCATGCTTAGATCAGCAATATCACACACCTGTAAGGATGACCCTGAACCCTTTTAACCTAAGCCAAGCGCACTGTGATGATCGTTCACCCCAGAAAGGGTTGCACTTTAGATGACAAGTCACCCAGTTGGCCAGCCTTTCATTCCTTCTTCCTCTTTTTTCTTTTTTGTTTTCATCTTATGAATAAAGTATTTTACTTTGGTATCAAACAGACATTAAGATGTCACCATGATTGTTCATATTTTTATTTAAAAAGGTGAAATATTTGAGCAAATAAAAAGCCTCCCTCATTTGACTTGGTCTTGCAACCTCTTCAGCTTCCCTGGTGGCTCAGATGGTAAAGAATCTGCCTGCAATGTGGGAGATCTGGATTTGATCCCTGGTTCAGGAAGATCCCCTGGAGAAGGAAATGGCAACTCACTCCAGTATTCTTGCTCAGAGAATTCCATGGACAGAGGAGCCTGGAGGGCTATTGTCCAAGGGGTCAGAAAGAATTGGACACAATTGAGGAACTATCACTTTCACTTTTCAGCCTCTTCAGGTAAAATAAACCCCTCTAAAAGTCAAAGCAGCTAAATATGGTGGTTTGTTTTGCTGAATCAGAATGCCAAATGGTACATGTATGACAAAGGCCAACATTAGCAGGAGAGCACACACCAAAGAACGCAAATAGGAGGAACTGCAAAAATAACTGTTTTGAAATATTTGGAAATTCTCCCTGGATGTCAATGAATTCACTTCCACATCCGATTCTGAATGCCAAATATATACAGTTTGAACTCCTGCCTTGGGGCTTTTAGAATATCCCAGAAGAATTATGTAGGTTACTGACTTGTGCTGTGTAGGCAGAAAGATAGACTTTGCATGTGGCAGGGCCATAAAGCAAGTATTTGTCAGCTTCCAAATTGGAACCAACAATGAATTGGCTATTTGCAGCACTGCTATTTCTACAAGAATGATGCCAGCATCCTTTACTCCTGTATAATGGATGGAAGGATCATCTCTAGATGCACAATGGCCCAGTATATTTTATCATCATATTATCCTGTAACAATAAGAAAATCTAAATCAGAAAATTCCTAACAGATAAGGATATTTCCCATTCCTGCTCCTCAAAAAGTACATACTTGGAAAATCATATTATTATTATTATTTTTAACTGAAGTATAATTGACCAACAATGTTGTATTAGTACAGATTTTTAAAACTGTGTTTATAACCAAGGAAATTTCAGGATGTAAGGGTCTATGGGAAAGAATGGTGGTGATGAACATTAATACCAAGGAAATAAAAACAGTTTAGATGTTCTTATTTTTAACTCATATTCTTTGAGATACAGCCAACACTTATTCCTACACGGGGAAACTGAGCATTTTCCCCTTCATTTATTCTGATATTCCTCTTTCAGATTACAATTTAACTCTAACTTGCTAAAAACAAAAAGTCTCAGAACCAAGTTATCCATTGGAATATCATAAAATAAAACTTTAAACAATATCATATATGAAAATCAAGCTCTTAAAGTACTAAATCTTCTAACATACAAGAAAATGTAGAACAGAGAGTCAGGATCTCAGAGCTCTTCCCATTTAGAACTGTTGAGCTATTCACTTTGGCTCTAAGAATCAGTGTATGTCCCAGCAACTTTTAATGCCTGTCCCTCATTTACAGACTGTGAATCTTGAAAAGACAAGATTCACATCTTTAACTGTTTCATCCATATAGTAAAGGTAACTTGGACTGCGGAAAGACAAAGAGAGGGACTTCCCTGGTTGTCCAGTTGCTAAAACTCCCTGCTTCTAACTTAGGGGGCCTGAGTTTAATCCCTGATAGAAGAACTAGATCCCGTAAGCTGCAACTAAGAATCGGCATACTGTGACTAGAAGATTCCACATGCCACAACTTTTAATAAAAAAAAATTCTATATGCTGCAGTAAAGATCAAGGATATCATGTGCCTCCACTAAGACCCAGAGCAGCCAAATAGTAAAAATGAAATAAATGACAAACAGAAACCATGTATGAAGCAACTGGCCTCTAACAGATAAACACAAGTTAGTCTGTTTTCCATCATATGTACTAGAATTATAACATTACCTTGTGTGCCTATTTGCTCAGTCATGTCTGACTCTTTGCAACCCCATGGTCTGCAGACAACCAGGCTCCTCTGCCCATGGAGATTCTCCAGGCCAGAATACTGGAGTGGGTAGCCATGTTCTCCTCCAGGGGATCTTCCCAACCCAGGGATCAAAGGCAGGTCTGCTGCATTCTAGGTGGATTCTTTACTATCTGAGCCACCAAGGAAGCCCATAACACTACCTTAAACACAACTAATAAGAAGAAATACCCACCAAGAAATTTTGATAACAACATATTATGGGCAAGATAAAAGGGGACCCAGAGATGATAAACATGGGTTTAAAATCTGCCCCCCTCATTCTCAAGTGAAATTCTTGGGCACATGACTTCCACTCTCTGTTAAGAAGTCAATTGCAATCACCAAGAACCCTGTTAATATTGATCCTCCATGACTCCATCTGTTCTTCCTTTCTCAAATAGCAATTCAGAAGACTAAAATTCCACTTGATAGCCCTTCTCTTTTTTTACATTACCTTTTGTAGCATAAACTTCTGCTTAAGAGAGATGACATAAAGGTACTCAGTTGTGTGTGATATATGCATATAAGGTTTGTTTAGAGGCTCACGCTGGAGACTGATAAAGAGAAAGTGATTGTGTTTGCGGGACTGCAGTAAATTGATTCTGGNTACCTTTTGTAGCATAAACTTCTGCTTAAGAGAGATGACATAAAGGTACTCAGTTGTGTGTGATATATGCATATAAGGTTTGTTTAGAGGCTCACGCTGGAGACTGATAAAGAGAAAGTGATTGTGTTTGCGGGACTGCAGTAAATTGATTCTGGCATGCCATTTGTTGCACAATTTACTATACTCCAACTCTTTGCGGATATCCACTTCATCTTTAAGAAAAGTGTGCAGAGAGTCTTTAGGAATAAAGAGTGCTACTGCTTATCATTTCAGCAATAATGGGCAAACCTATGCACTTGGCTGAATGGGAATTGAGGAAATATCTCTAATACAAAATTATCAACATGCAAAGATTTCAAATAAAGATGCTCTCACTAAGAGATTACATTTTTTCCCCCTTCCTCTCTATGTTACACAGTTATTTGGTGGACTCCATGACATATCCAAACAAGTGGGCACTGCTATAATTTTAACGGTGCTACTTTTGTTTTCTGATATTCACAATCACAGTTTATTACAGTGGAAAATATAGACTAAAATCTACAAAAGGAAAAGCACATAAGGCAGAGTCCAGGGAAGATGTGGTGGGAAGTTCTAGCTGTCCTCTCCTTGCAGTCATGAAGCCAGCACTTAACCTCTCTCGTAACAATGCGTGGCAACAGGCATGGAGTACTGCCCACCAGGGAAGTTCTCCCAAGCCTTGGTGTTCAGAGCTTTTCCATGGGGTTTGGTCACATAGACACGGTCACATAATACTGTCATTGCCCAAAGCCCTCACCACCTCACCATAAGTCACAAGTTACAATGCTCTTACTCTGAATACTCAAAAAGGACAACAATCAGAAAGTTACTGATCACCTAATATGCACATAAGTCAATTACAAGTGCTTTGCATACATTTCCTAATGACTTCATTTCCCGAGGGAGATCAAGGTTTTATCCCCACTTTGGAGCTGAGGAAATTGAGGACCTAAGTCACTTGGTCAAGGTTATACAACTGGGGAGTATTCTTATCTTCTCTCACTGCAGATGAATGAAAAACATTCTCTAAATCATAAGATTTTGGAATAGCATTCCAGAGCTCTAGTATTCAATGTAATTCAAGTCCATGTATGATTATTTTAAATGACACAAGATAATTTTTACTAGAAAACTGTACTCATCTGAAGTTTCTGCATGGGAAGACAAGATCAGAGAAAAGAGCCAAAAAACCAATCTGGAGGCTAAAGAAGCATCAAAATAATTGCACAACAAAGGAAGCTTGTCCCACACTGCCCACAACGAGTATTATAGTGGCTGCCATTTGTTTCGTTTTGAATTATTTCAAATTAATTTCTGCAGCATTGCCACTTTCAGTTCAGTTCAGTTCAGTCGCTCAGTCGTGTCCGACTCTCAAATCCAGAATGAAGGAAACACCAAGAGGCGAATTCCTCCCTAAGTGACCACTGTTTCTGGATGCTAAATGCTTCTGCTCACAGTGTTTCTGTTGAGTGTCTTCATCTGCCATTCATGAGTCCTCTACGTGCATCCTCGCAGCCTGGCTTGATGCTGCAGTGTTTGCATGCATTTTACAAGCGCTCATCTCGAGCAGGAAATGCAGGGTGCAGGTTCGTAACACGTGTGGTCAACGTCCCTAACACGTCAAGAACACTCGTGCCCTCTCACCCGAGTTTCTGCTTGGTGTGAGCAGGAAAACTAGCCACAGTTATGTTCATCAGGGACCCCTGCTGCAGCTGGAAATATGGAGGGAGCAGAAGAGTAGATGGAAGAGAGGAAGCAGGGAAAGTTGTTAATCCATGTCAATCGCAGCAGAAAGGTAGCAAAGCAGATGAGATAATATACAGGGTTTATTCCTAAGTTATTAACTCTCCCCTCAGGCTTTAAATTGTGATTGTGACATCGATAACACTTGAGAAATATTTATGAGGATCCTACCCGAGTCCCCATCTGTCTGCACCAGGAACCACTAATACAAACATTTCCAAAGCAAGTGAGGGAAGTTCTGCCTTGGGAGTCATTAAAAAGGGACTGGGCAAAACACTAGAGAATATACAGCAGGCAACAATACAGAGCGGTTCCTTGGAGAGTCAGCTCACTGTGACCTAATATTTAGGGTCGATAGTTGACAATGCTGAAACATTAATGGTAAATAAAGTACAGTGAAAGGTCTCTGTTAAGCAAGGATCTTGTGTTACTGATGGTTGCCAAACAGGTATCCAATGGGGGAGGAGTAGGGAAGACGAGGAAGGACACTCACTTCATCTGAAGACCAGGAAATGGGCTAGTTTATCTTACTGCAACAGGAAAGAAGGTGAAATAGTAAGGTTTATACAGTGCGGGTTTCCAGAGCCCAAGTCCATTCTATGTGCCAGATACTAGAGCGCTGATTCTTCAAAGTGAGCCTCCAATGAATAACCATTAATCCCACCATAGAGAAGACAGATGTATCTTCACAACTCTTCCCCTGTGGTAAAGATGAGGAAATAGACCTAAAGTACGCTTGGGGAATCTGAAATCACTTAGCCAACTGAGAGGCTCAAGAATGAGAAAGTCAGCAATCAGTAACTAGTCAGCGCAACTGAGTAATTTAAATTCATTTGAACTTCTGGATCCTTGATCAGCACTGTCTGACTTCCAAGAGCTTGCAATTTTGTTAAAGAAATAGGATGTACTATCAAAAATAAATAAGACCTGGTTTAGGAAGCAAAGGAGAGATACAGCTGACAAGGACAATGGGACATCCCACATGACAGAGATGATTTGGGTGATGTAATGGGAGAAGATACCAGAGAGAGAAAACTATGCTGGTCGCTGCCATGGTCTGAGCAGCATCCCACAAAATTCATGTTGAAGCTGCATGCCTCTAGGTGCCTGTATTTGGAAGTAGGGCCTTTAGACAAGAATTAAGGCCAAATGAAGTCTTAAGGGTAGATCCAATAAGATTAATAAACTTTTTAAAAGTTAAATTTATTTATTTAATTGAATAAAAATTGTTTTACAGAATTGTGCTGGTTTCTGCCAAATATCAAAATGAATCAGCCATACGTAATAGTCTCATAAAAAAAAAAAAAAAGACACCAAAAGGCTCACTCTCTCTCTACCATTGAGGACACAGGGAGAAGAAGGCTGTCTGCAAGCCAGAAACACACCCTGATGGACCTCCATCTAGGATACCCAGTCTTCAGAATTGTAAAGAAGCAAATTTCTTTGGTTAAGCCCTCTGGTCCAGGCATTCTTCCTTGCCAACCTGAGCAAACTAAGATGGATACTGAGGGCAGCTAGCATCCTTACAGAAGTAAAGCAAACAATATCCTCCAGTATGCTCACGGGCATGCTAAGTCACTTCAGTCATGTCTGATTCTTTGCAACTCCAGGGACTACAAATGCAGGCTACAGAATCCATAGGATTCTCCAGGCAAGAATACTGGAATGGGTTGCCACGCCCTTCTAAAGGCAATCTTCCCCACCCAGGGATCGAACCAGTGACTCTTTCGTCTCTTGCATTAGCAGGCAAGTTCGTCACCCCTAGTGCCATCCGGTATGCTCGGGGGATAGCAACCTAGATCCAGTCTGCCTCCTCCTCCTGTATGGCCAGTGAGCTAACAATGGTTTTTACATTTTCAAATGGTTGGTAAAAAAAAAAAAAAAAAANATTAGCAGGCAAGTTCGTCACCCCTAGTGCCATCCGGTATGCTCGGGGGATAGCAACCTAGATCCAGTCTGCCTCCTCCTCCTGTATGGCCAGTGAGCTAACAATGGTTTTTACATTTTCAAATGGTTGGAAAAAAAAAAAAAAAAAATAGCAAAATAAGAATAACACTTTGTGACATGTGAAAATTACATCCAATTCCAATTCCAAGGTCCACAGATAAAGTTCTACTGGGGCCCAGTCACACTTACTCTTTCATGCACTGTCTGTGGCTTCTTTCACGCTGTGACAGCACAGTTGAGAAGCCGTGAAAAAGATTGGCCTGGAACATTACAATATTTACCATCTGACCCTTTATGGGAAACATTCGTCAGCCCTCAGTCTAGATTGGTGGTTTAATTTTATTGTGCATATGTCCACCTGGGGACCTTGTTAAACTTTGGATTATGAGTTAGTGTATATGGGATGCAGCTTGAGTGTTAGCATTTATCCCAAGCTCCAGGTGATGCTGGTCTTATTATATATGAACCATCACTCAATTAGGAAGGTCAAAATCTATTTCATCTAAGATACCAGTTTTCCGTTAGAAGAACATCTTTCTTAATGATCTGGACGATTGGGTAATCAGCACCCACCACTCAAAGAATTAAAATCAGACCCTAACAGGGACTGTTAGAACTAAAACATAAAGGCAACCTCTGGTTTGTGCGTTGGCCATTGGAAGCCACTGTTAGAAGTAAAAGATGTCAACACTGAGATTTGTAGCTTGTGTTCAGTTCATGGTTTTTTGTGTTTTTATTTTTATGCTACTCCTCTTGATAATTATTTTTTTCATTAAACGTAAAATGACTCTACAAAGGAAAAATAAAAATAGCCCCTGTATATGTCATGCCAAAATCTCTTTTGTGGAGATGTGCAAGAGGCCAACTCTTTAAGACATGAACAAACTATAACTTTCTTTTTCTTAAAGCTTTCATAGCAAAACATCTAAAAGTAAATATTGAGATTTAAACCAATGAGAAACAGATTGGGTATTGTCTGTCAAAGCCCCAAAGGCCACAAAATAAATAGTAAAGTAACAGCAGCCTCAGCTCATTGATATGCAGCCTGTATGCACTGAGATTTCATATGCACATCTTCCCTTCATTGCCTCCTTAACAGATGTCATCAAATCAGATATACAGGGCCAACAAAATGAAGTGCAAACACCACCCCAGGAGCTGCTGAGCCCTAAGCTCCAGGCTTCCCAACCTGTGAACCACACATGTGCTAGTTTCTGGGTGTAAATTCCTCAGGCAAGAGCCCAAGATGTCATCGGAACCGAAAAGGAAAACCTGGCATTTTAAGGATGGAGCCCTAGTAACTTTCTGATATTTTCACATAAAGCACCTCTTTATTTTCACATAAAGTGCCTATTCAGCACACGCATAAAACTAGCTGTGCTATTTTGGAAAATATATGGAAAATACACTGCAAGTGTCTACATTGTTCTGAGTAGCAAAGTTATAAAATAACTAGGCTTTACATATCTGTGGGGTTTGCTGATTTATACACTTTTGATTGCTAAATCCAGCACAAACTATATTAGTATCATAAGGCAAACAAATAATTTCTGGACTATATTTACATTATCCACATCCTGTAGTTAAAAGGGCAAATAATGTGGAACAAAACTAAC